>VYZQ01038528.1:0-30957 GCA_013400655.1 Mystacornis crossleyi
ATACTTAAAAAAAAAAAATAGAACTCGTGATGAGGAGGGATGAAAAGAGGACTAAACATTCTGGCAAGAATAAACCTTCCAAATGCAGCGGGGTCAGGAAGCAGGGGTGTGAATTTTACACTTCAAACCCAAGACAGGCCAAAAGCAAAGGATGAGAAACAAGGAGCAACAGGACTGGTAGCAGGAGACTCCAAACCCAGAATGTATAATTTATGTAGAGAAGGAAAAAACAAGAGGCTGTGGAGGGAGAAGCAAAGGATTCTGTACAAAATGAGTGTCTGGGGAACGTTAAAAACACCCCCCAAGAAAGCTGTTGATGTGGCCGCAGAATATGTGTTAAAAGCTGGAATTTTCCTGTCCTAGTTAACTACGAAAAGTACAAAACCAGAGTAGGTCCACCAAATGCCAACTGGGATGATAATAAACACCTGACACAGAGGATGTGACATTTGTTGATGCAACAGAAAAATAGAAGGAAGAAACACTACAATTCATGTAAGTTTTAAAACTTTATTTCAAATACCCATGGTTTCCTTTTATATTATCAGTGTGCTAGAAGTTCACACTACTGGCAGAATACAGGCGATTTAAAATATACAATATTCAGACACATTTATATGTAACAGAAATTATGGAATGTATTTACAGACATACAGCACGGGATGAAGCTTTAAAATCCTTTACTCTATTACTTACACGTTTACACTGTTTTCAGAAATAACAAAATTAGATCACTTTGTAGAACATCACAGTATCTATACAAAAGGATTTTCAGATATCCAAATTCACCTTAAAAGTCCTCTGTTTCTAAAACAGTTTTTCAAAGAACCATTTATAGTCATAAAGGGGTAAGAATACCATTTGCCATCCTGCTGCCACCAAGAACAGAGGTGCTCTGGTGCTTGTCCCTGATGGATTTTAAGCAGGACACCGGGGGCGGGGCCTTTACGAAAGCCTGTCCTTCAAAGGGGGAACCCCCAGCAGCTCTGCCCCGGCCCCCCAGTGCCATCAGGGGCTCCCACGTGGGCCACTCCACCTGGAGTGTGTGACCTCGCAGAGCCTCAGACACTGCTCAGGGCTCGCCAGGTTTGAGGATGGAGTGAGACACCATGGAGACAGTGCAGGAACACCAGCAGCACAGAACACTGAGGTGGATCCCTCCCACATCCTGCAATGCAAATGGCCCAAAGAGGAACGACGATCTCTTCTTTGCTTTAACACACAGAATAGAACTTTATACATGTTTTCTTTCAAATATTCTTTTCATGGAATACAACAAAAATTGCACATAATAACACTGAAAAATCCCAACCCATTTTGCCATAGAGAACTGAAGTGAATTTGGTGTAACGCGTTAAAGAAACCGTAAGATGAAACTTCAGGTTTCATCTTGGATGAACTTGGGTTTTTGTCCTAAGCATCTGGACAAGATTCAGTGCTTGCCAGCCTGAAAACACAGGATTATAAATGTCAAACTAACACGATTCCCTTCACTGAAACTGCCAGAGTGAACATTGCTCACAACGAAGTACCCGGTGCTGGGGACCCTCTGCCTGCCTGGCCTCCAGCCATAGCCCTTCCCCAGGCCTGGCTTGTGCCGAGCCGTGTCCGTGAGCCACAGGTGGCCATGAGTCACACATGGCAACTGGAAACGGCTCCTTCTTGCAGGCCAGACTCGAGCCCCCACCCCCCTAAAAACTACTGGTAATTAAATGACAAAGCTTCCACCAACCTGAATACAGTTAAGTTTAATTTTCCTTCAGTGCTGGAGCAATAACCGCACCCTCGCAATTCCATGAAGGGAATGGTTTTCTTCAAACAGGGGTTATTTAAATAGCCCATGATAGGTGTGCTGCTAAATGCAAATGTCCCTGTAACAATACAGGTGACCTAATGCTGGAAACCGAGATGAAGTCAGTACCTCCCTCTCAAATTAGTGCACAGACAAACACACCAGGAACACTCTGTCTCTGTCTGTGGTGTTGCCTGTGAGTGGCAGCATCTTCCCCTGCAGCGAACTGCAGCAGACACTTCAGAGACCTCTGTGTAACCCTGTAGGAATAACCAACGCTCCTCACCACTGGCATCAAGTGAAACGAGAGCTACTTAAGGGGGACAGAATGCCTGAGTGGAACTGTTCCTCCTGTGGGTACCGTGGGTCCCTGGCACTTCCATTCCCTACAGGGCTCAGGGCGCTGCACTTACCCAGCATGAGGAGGTTTCTCTTTGCAGCTGGGCACTTTTAAACACCCTTCAGGTGTTCTCCTTCACTTGCAATGTGACCAACCAATGCCAATAAGAAGCAACTGGAGTAATTATGTAAAATAGGGGATTCATCAATCACCACAATGGCCCTTGAAAGAAATACATGAAGCAAAACAAAATGGAAACAAAACTGCAAATCAAAAGGGGAAAAATGCATCTAAGACCTGTCCTTGGCAGCTCCCACAGCAGGTTTACTTCTGCAAAAATGACTTTTACCTAATTTGTTCGCATTTCTTCTTCCTTTATCTGCATAAAGTCCTCTAGGTGTATGCTCTTTCAAATGTATCTCCAGGTGGAATATGGCTGATGCCTGGAGTTGCTTTCAGAACCTCATGCACCATGTATTAGTAGCATAATGTTCAGGGATGCTTTAAATTGGGCAACACCTGACAAAGGAACTGCATGGGTGGAGAGCTGGATTTTGTGAGGTCTTTTGGTGGGGGGGGGGAAAAAAAAAGTTGTTAACTGATCTGGTAATGAGCTTGGCCTTGTTACTAGGACCAGAGCGTATGGACCTATCTTTATTCTGCACATCAGCTTTCCAGGAAACACAAAACTTGTCAGCTGCCTCTCCTGCTCCTGTACACTGAATTCCCATTTTTAAGTTAAGGAAGAGGAATGAAGTAATAGCAGTTCTGTAAAACATCTATCTACATAGTAAACTCAAATGAAAAAAGGGCTTTATTGAAAGCTTTGTCAAACCCGAGTTAGCACAGACGCTGCTCTGACAACACCCAGCCCACCTGGGGAACTTGAGAATTGTGCTCTTAACATGATCCATGCTGTGCCTGCAGGGATGCTTCAGCCCCTCATAAATGTATTAGCTGATACTGGGCTTCTAATGAGCAGCAGAGCAAGCTGGCATTGTTTGCACTGCAGGGAAATGCATGGGATTCTGGTGATCCCACAAATCCACCAGAAGGGGATGTGAGGACAGCGGAGATCTCCCTCCACTGCTGTTGGGAAAGTGTTTAGATAAAGGTATGTTAAAACCCAAACAGAAAGTGAACCCAGCACGAATGCTGATGGGATTAATACCGTTTGAACAGATCTGACTTAGTATCTTTTACTAAGGTGTTTCTGGTAGAGAAAAAAAGCAGTAATTTTTCCATTGGGGAAAAAAAAACAAAACAAAACAAAATGGGTTTTTTCATTTGATTTTTAGTAATGAGGACATGCCAACACAAGTGACAGCTGTGTGAGGTTCGACCCCGTTATCAAACACTGCAGGTTAAGATTGTGTGATACAATTTAAAAAATATTAGAAATAGCTGTTCTTTGGAGGCAAAGAAACTCCATTTCTTTGCACCCTGTGGGTAAGAAATGAAATTTAATTCCCTGTGTGCCCACTGCAGCAACACCCTTTTTTACAAACTCCCCTAGGAATTGCTCTCCAAACTCTAAATCCATTTCTTCATCCTGCAAGGTCAGTTTCTACAGCTGGCTCCAACAGCCAGCCACTGGCATTCCCTGCCCTCCTCCCAATGAACTCTTGTATTTTTAAATAAGGGGCAAAAATATTGATAATAAAAAATATTACTGGAAACTGTTGTGATCTCCAAAAAAATGGAGAAATGAAGTAAAACATTCCTGTCAGGAATCACGGAAACTCATTTCCTTAGAACAGAGCTCTGTGTGTTTGGATGCACTGCATGGGCAGTAAAGTCTTCAGGTCCTTCTGCTTAGCCAAGGTAACTCAAAAGGTCCCGGAGGTCTTTACACAGCAGACAAGTGGTGAAGTGGCTGCTGCTTTGGGGGTGCCAGCTCCAGGAGCGCCTGGACAGTCACAGCTACCTGTGTCAAACCCTTCTCTTCTAAAATATGCAGAGGCAAACATAATTGCTCCTGAATGGGGAACAAAACAAAGACAAAAACAAAATGGATGAAAACCACTCAACTGAAAAGAAAAAAAATTAAGCAAAAGGTGACTGAAATATGAAATGTTATGGACAGGCAGCACACACACACAGGGGCAGGACATGAGATTTCTGCTTGTGACAAAGGAACCATGACCTTGACTATTCAAAGAAGGTGGCCTTGGGCTAATCTCTGTGTTCTTTTTCTACAAATAAGAATTTGAAGGAGGATTGTGGGAGAAAAGGGGAATAGCAAATTGTCCTCCACCTCTGCCCATGCTGAGATGGCAGCAGTTTACAAAACCAAGGTAGATGAATGTGAGGAGGGGGAAACTTCGCATCACTGTGATCAATGTGCTATAACACAGAGCAGGAGATGAACCACAGCTCCCTTCCCAAATCACACCTTCTGGAGAGTCCTCCTGGGACAAGCCTGTTCAGCTACAGCAGTGAGGGAAGCCCTGCTGTGGAGCAGGGAATGAGTCACTACCACTCACTCACCTCCCCAAAGTGCCCCCGCTTAGTGGGCAGCCCCCAAAATCATCCTGAGGAATAACAGTAATACGCAAAATGCAAAAGAGGTTTCAAAGTGTTTATTAGTAGTTGTGCTATTCTCAGTCTAAGGTGTATTTCAAGCCTCATCCTACAGAAGTCCTTGGCACCTCCTGGCCATCCTCACTCCCCAACAGTCAGGATACATGTCCAACAGTTCTCTGTATCTGCAGAAAATAACCCAAGTGTGTCCTTCCTATAGAGCTACAGAGACTATTTTTCATGTGTTATTTTCACATCAACTGGCATTTCTCCACTCCTTCAGTCTTTACTGATTTTTGAGGTTAAAGAAATCCTTCAGCACAAACAGTGGCAGCCAACACTCCTCCCGCAAAGCTCCGAGCAGAGAGAAAACAAGTGAGCTCCGACTGCAATTCTCACAGAAAGCCATATGCTCAGGCTAAAAGACATTTTTCTTCCAGCAAATATATGTTACTTTGAGAAAAGTGTGCTTTTTGAGAAAATACTTGTAAACTTGAGTAAATATGCCTTATCTTTTTTCTTATGTATGCAAATAGATAAGGGGGAAAAGCTTTGGAATGACTCCATACCACAGACAGTAATGACAAACAAAATTTAAAAACTGAAAGGCACTGTTAGTGTAAAACCCCTTGCAGCTTTTATCACAGTGTTCATTAGAAATTAAGAAACACAGGAACCGAGTTCATTTTAGTTCATACCAGTAAGCAGTGCAAAAATAGCTAACTCAAATATAAAACAATCTCCCCCTGCCAAAGGTCCCTTCTTTACTCAGTGATGTTTGGCTTGGACAGAACACTTTGTGTGACTTGGACAGAAGGCAGCAACTCTTTTACTTGCTCCTTTGATAAATACTCACTTCATGGTACAAGAGCTAGTGAGATCCACATACACATAAACACATTTTTACTGGTAGTGACCACATTTGCAACTGAACTCCTGTGTACCTTAAACTGTGCTTCAGTTTAAGTTATGTTCCAGGTTATGGCTGGAATGCCAACACCACTTGCACCAGGTTTCCAAGCCATTTACTGCACTTGCAGATGTAACAGATACTTACTGAAGACACATTTGGAACAGCCATGTCCTGAACACTTACCTGTCACTGGTCTCTGAGCAGAGCTCCCTGAATCGATCTCCACTCTGAGGAGACACGGTCTGTTACACACATGAGTGCCCTGAAGTTCTGAGGTGTCCCTGAGACATTAAAGCATTAAAGCACCAGGATTCTTCCCCTGGGGAGGGAAAGGCTGTGAAGCTTTATGGAAGACTACCTGAGTTTTGTAAAACAGTGAAGAGTGCTTGTGCAGCCGGGACTTATATTTGTGCAATTGCATGATACAAGTGTTTCTGAAAATGACAGGATTAGAGGAAGAAGGGAATAAGCATGGAACAAGCTTGGGTTGGGGTGCCCAAGATCAAGCGGCAACTCAACAAGTTTTTGGTAACTTTTATCCAGAGCACAGTAAAATGCTGACATTCTGTAGCACTGGACAGAATCTCAGAGATTTTTCTTTCTGTGCCAGAAAACTTAAAGCTGTTGAAGAGCTTAATTTCTCTGAAATTTTGCTGCTTGGACTGTTACAAAGTTCAAGTAGCTCAGGATTCATTGACAATTGTTTTAAAAGTCCTAACTCAAAGTAATACAGTGGAGTCTGTAAATTTGAGAAATCAAATGCTCTCAGAAGCAGGATAAAGGACTGGGGGTAAAAAAAAAATACAGTTAGAAAGTTCTGTGGACAACACTTACCAGACCATGTCTCCTAAGACTGCAAGATCTCATCAAGAACACTGACATTGAAAAAAATACTTCACATTGTTTAACATTTTTCATCAGATAATCCTCAAGTAATTTACCAAAGTGGTTGCAATTCCCATTATACAGATGGGGGAACAGAGGCACAAACTGACACTGCAGTTTTCACTACACCACTGGTCAGCAGACCACAGCATGCACCACGTGTCCTGACCCCAGCCCTCGCTCGAGCCCAGGGACAGCTCCTCCTCCCTCGCAAAGTATTTCATCTGCTCAATGTGACACAGCAAATACAAACGGGAATTGGGTCACGGATGGTGGTGTGGGTGCACCAATGTGTTTGCACATCCTACTTGTCACCTCTGTCCCATCCGTGGGAAACAAAGCACTTCATACACAGTCCTGGCAAAGCCCAGAATCTGTTCCCAAGCACCGGAGTGACAGAGGGAGGAAGCAGCACCACTATCCTTCACTAGAGGAAAAAGACCCAGCGATAGAACATACAGAGCGTTAGCATTAGAGTACAGTAAAACACCACAAAGCCCCAGAGCTGAACGGAAAGGGACACAAGACTGGATTCTTCTGAATCTGTCCCCAGGGAAAGAAGAGTCTCAACTGTTCTTTTAACGCTGAGGTTTAGCTGGAGAATGTCAGAAGGGGAACAAAGATTGTCCTGTCCAGAGTGTGTGAGCAGGAAGGGAAAACAGACAGAAAAAAAAGGTCAGTCAGTTAGCCATAGCAACATCCACAAAGCAGTTATCAGACATCTCAGATACAACCTACACATTCGAGAAGCACATCACAGCTGGTTAATTCTCACATAGATATCTGCAAGACTCCCATTGCAAAGAACTCAATGTCAGCGTTTAGTGTTCAGTGAGGTGCCTGTCACCTCTACAGCTACAATATGTAACTACTCCTTGTTATTAAAAACAGCAGTTTACACAAGCCTTAGTGAAACCCATTTTCCTCCAGAAGTGAAGAGGTTACAGGTGTCTGAGATGTTGCTGGCACTGGGTACTCACCAAAGTTCAGCCTCCACACGTAACTTAATGAAAGCAGCAGGATAAGGACTTACTTATGTGTAACCGATACTTGAATGCAGCATCCTGCAGAAATATCTATTACTAATTAGAGTTTAAGACTTCTCCAACTATTCCCATTGTTTGTCTCTTGCCTCCCTTTCCCACAGGTAACTGCTAATAATCAGTGAAATCTAGATGCATGGCTCAACCTGTTCAGCTGAGGGTTTCATTTGATCCAAGGGCTTTAAAACCACCAAACCCCTACAGAAGTTGCTTCTCTGCTGTGGTGCCTGTAATTAGCCCTTCCTGAAAGTAGCCTTCCCCTCAGAAGGCAAGTATTCCTACAAGGATCCATGCTTTCAGAAATCTTTTTATTTTTGTAAGTAGAACTGAAATGAACTAAAAGACCTGCAAGCAACTTTTCAGGAAGAACATACTAGGCCACCCCACCGTTCTTACATACTGGTATCTTATGTTCACATCTCAGTAGAGTTGTGCAGACATGTGAGAGCAGCTTTGGAGTTCGGGGGGGGGTATTTTACTAAGTTTTCCCAGAGAGACCCTCCTTGAACTCTTTCACATTAAAACAAGATATATGAGAAAAACAGGAGAGCCCTACACAGTAGGGGTAGCAGATGGAGCAGCCTGGGTTTACAGGGGACCTCTTCTTGATTGGCCTTTGTGTTTGTTTGTTTTTAATTGTGGGTCATTCCAGTGATCTACTTTGTACTGCAATCCCATAAAAATTGTATCTTCATACTTGAGGGAGCTATAAATAGGGAAGCTGGGATGGAATTGCACAATTTTGCCCCAGATGAATTTATATGCAGTTCTGCTGGGATTAAAAGTCCAAAGTTTCTTAGGGGACCAAAGCAGTGCAGGATCTCCCAGCACTAACGATCACTTACAATTCCCTAGCCCGTTCCAACACAATTCACCACTGAGCCATGTGAAATTGCCAGACAGCTCAATAAATAAGTCATCCTAAAATCCCAGTGGCTCAAATGTTTGCAAGTGATCTGAAAACACCAGAAAATCCTGCATGATTCAAGAACTGCCTTTAGAGGTAGCTGGGAAATGAGTCATGGCGTCTACTCCCTTTAACAATACAAAAGAAACCAGCACCTACAACAGAAACACCAATGCTCAGCAGTGTGAAAACCCAAATCAACTAGTGCATTGGAAGGGAAATTAAGAAAAATATAATGTATTACAACTGTTTGTACTGAGACAGCTGCTGAATAAGACAAAGTGCAAAGGACAGGACAGCATCAAACAGGATAACTGGGCTAACAGGATAAGATGGACTATTTCATGTTTCCACCTCGTAGATCGTAAAAGTTTCAAGAGGGGACAAGGAATACCAAAAGACAGACTTCTACCATTGGTACATAACAAAAGAGGAAGGAACTATGCAAAGACAGCTACCATCAGAGAAAGGCCAATAATTCTGTGACTTGCTGGTAAGACAGTAAAGACATTCATGTACGAGAATTATTGTGAAAGACATGAAAAGCTTTGGGATAAAAAAACCACATGCAAACCATCATCCAGATTTTACCCCACTTTTAAGCTGTCACATATTTAATACTGAGAAAATGTAACTGCTTTTATAGAACCTGCCAGTTCTAAAGGCAGACTTGAAGTCCATCAGCTACTATGAATTTGAGGCACAGTAGCTAAGTGAATCTAATCTGTACTAAAATAAAACTCTATATACTACACTCTGATAAACTGTATTTGCTTCATTTTGCTCTGGAAAACCATACAAGGTAAGTCTGACGTATACTGAAGGACAGCTTGTATCTGAACCTTCTAAACTTTTAATCATTTTGTTTTAATCCAATCTTCCAAAGAATGTTTTATTTTCTGAAGCACCAGACAAAACTGCATCTGAAACGTTCTATCAGGATAGCAGAAATACATACCTGAGGCACTCCAATCCTTCTGCAAGCTTCCAAGAAATTCTCCACGTTTCGTCTGCACTTTGCCATTGTAAGTTTAGGCTGCAAAGAAGCAAAGGCATAGAGTGTTCTTAACTGGCAAGGTTTTAAAAGATTTTTATTTTTTATTTAAATAAAACTCATAATAAATCTCTCTGCCAAAAACACGAGCTGACATAAGCTCGTCTAATTCAAAGCATGCTCTGCTGAGGTTTGCTTTTCTTAGAAAACCATCCCAGTTTTCAAAGCAGTTTTATGAAAAGCTAAGTTATGAATGCTGGATGATTTTAAAAAAAGGACAGTTCTAAGCCCTGCATTATTTATATACACAGTGTTATACAAAACTGGCCAACACTTTTAGTGACTACAGTATGATAATTTTAAAAATGTCTTTTGATGAAAGGCACATCCATGGCTTCCATGCTGTGATTTCAGAGCAATTTCATGACATAAAACAACCTAGAGTCTGTTCTAGATTACTATAATGCAAAAATATATAAATATCAAACTATACTTCAATTAACAAAGTGGTAAAAAAATAAAGGCTAGATGAAACCAAAAATAATGTCAGAAAAATGGAAGTGAAGCTTGCTGCTTGTCAGCCTCTTGTAGATGTGTTTGATGGAGCTGTTTGAATTGCACTTACTGGCATTTTTTCAAGTGAGGTTTTTTCCTGCAGTCAGCTTTCACACCTCTTCAGACATACCACAGCACAGACTCTGCCTTGTTTCTGCTCTCAAAACTTATTCTCTTCTGGTTCAAAAGACACAAGCTCCCTGCTCCTCTGAACACGCTTTGGAGCAGCAGGCAGCAGCCCCCATGTGTTCAACACTTCCATAAGTAATGGGGTTTCTTCCGTCCCCTTCATGTGCTGTGTTTCCCCACCAAGGAAGAAAGTTAAAGGCCAGCACTGGCCTCTTTCTCCCAAGGACCAAGGGAGTACAAAGATCACATTGTGCCTGGGGCATGATGTGATGCCTCTTCTGCTCCTGGAGCCACGCGACTCAAGGCTGCCTCTCTTCCTTTGGACTCACATGACAAAGCCATGATTTAATTCCTAACACAGAGCATTCAGCTGCACATCAAACCAGGCCATTGAAAAGATCTCACTGACACAANTGTTATCACAAAGGTATGACTGGATTTGTTTTGTTCCAGAAGATGCTGCTCTCCAAGTAGCTTGAGCGTATTCCGCTAAAATTCCAAAGCGGAGGAATTTGTAGTGTTGTGAAGTAGATATAGGAATCAACTTGGTCTCTGCCTGTTTTCACTGTCTTGTGTAGTGGGATCCTACTTGTTGTAATTCCCTACTATGTTTTCCTGAACTTCTTCGACATTTTGATCTTTCAAAATATCCTATTTCAGTTTTCATGCTGAACTGTCTCTTATTTCACTAGTTTTTGAGGTTAACCTGCTTAAGTAGCACATGAAATGTTAACATTTCATTACAATCTGTTAGAATTCATTTCCTTTAAATGAAACAAACCCAAACAGAATTTCATTTAGTGACACTACAGGCATTTTTTAAACAGCACACATGGTTATTTTTTGTCAGGTACATTCACTGAGGAGAATGCTGAGTTTAGTGTCTATCTGGATTACAGGACTTTGTAGCACGTCACTTTGGACAGCTATAAAGCAGTGTCATCGTTACACACTTACGACAGCAGGGGAGGGCACGTGGATGCTGGGGACGGAGCGGGGCCGCACGTGGTTGGCCAAGTGGCACAGAACGACGCCGTCCGTGAGAGCCGCCCCGAGGTCGCTGGGCAGAGACACCTTCAGCCGCGACTCGATGTTCTGTGGGAAACCAACAGGGACACACGTGGCAGCTGAGAGCTGCGTTCCTCCGGCTGGTTCGTTCTGCACAACACTCTGTACGAGGCACAGCTCCCGCGTTACAACTCCGTCCATCCTCATGGCATTTCCAACCAGCCTTCTGAATAACCCCAAGGAGAGCCCTGTGCATTACTGTAGCCCAGGGCTGGCCACAGTCTGGGAGCAATTGAGTTCAACGAAGAACAGTTTTCATTGTACAGCACAGTGAACTAATACAACCATTATTCAAAAATAATGGAAATCAGGATCTAGGAACAGTGTTCCTAACCCTACATATTCTCAGAGAACGGTTCTGCCAAGGGAAGTGAAAATAATTGTGGGTTGGAGGACAACAGTTAACAAAAGTCAAGACAATATTTTTGCCTTTAAATAAAAACTAAACTATTTGGCATAAGCAGTCCTTTAAAAAGAAGGTAGTTAGCACTTGTTTAAAGAGAATGAATAAGAATTTAATTCAGGCTTTCAAACTCATTTAAAATGCTGTGTGAATGTCACCGAGTTGTAATACCGTATCTAAATTTTTAAGTACTAAAAAAAGATTTAAGCTTACCTGGGGAGCAGAACAAGAGACAGACTACATAGAAAACAATCTGAGCTAATGTAAGAGAGGGTCTGCAAACACCACCAAGTTTTGTTTTATCTAAGGTAACCCCCCTTCTTTTAGAGAAAGGAGACTGTCCTTACTTCAACACTTCCCCCACAAAGTCCATCTGGGACACTTACGGCTTCTAAGATTAGCTTCAATAAGGAAATTCTTATTTACTGGGAAAATTCAAACAACTAATTACAGCACCTCAAGGAATCCCTTCATGCTCTACAGAAACAAGCCTGGGGCAAAGCAGAGCAGCACCTGAATGCCAAAAGGCGTTTTCAATATTCCTTTTTATTGTCATTGTACTGGGCATAAACCAGGACTGGGTGGCCCTGGGCAGACAAAAAGCACAAATATAATAGTTATGCCTCAAATGTTCTGCACTTAACTAAGGATAAGGCAAGAATCAAGAGACAGATCTAGAGCACACAAGGAAACCATGCTGTCAGCATGATGGGCAGCAGTCTCTGCACTCCATCTGCTTTTCTGTCAGCTTTATCGCAAAAAAGAGTTTTAAAAAAGACATTAAAAGGGGAAAGTAAAGACAACTTTCCAGGGAGTTCCTTACAAGTGTGGAAGCTGATAAGGAAGAAAGGAAGCACACATTCATTTTAAAAGCAGAGTTCACCGGACATTTAGGAGCAGGAGTTGACATAGTTTATTTTACAAGAATTTGAAGCTGACTTTATCTACCGCAACCAACCAAATGAACACCACTGCACCCATCCGAAAGAACTAAATGGTGTGGTACAATCTATGTAATCGTTGTCAACTGTGCCTCATATTGGTTCAGTGCAACTGGTCCATAAGACAAAGGCAGATTTAGCAGGGTCACAAAACACATTTATGGCGACGTCCACCTTCTGGCTCCTGGCAGCACTTACCTTGCGTAGCTGCTCTATCAGCTCCAGCTCCTCCTCCCGCTGTTTGGAGTTTTGTCTCACTCGAGGGTCTGCAGAATCATTAGCAGGAGACAAGGCACAGGTAGAGGATGAAGCAACAGCTAAAACAGCAGCATGAAGGAAAGAAAATTGCTAAGCACAGTTTGGCTCTGTGTTGTTCGCTGCCGCACCGCATACAAAATTCCTTTCACAAAAATCTTTCTTTCCTTTGATTATTAATCAAACTAATGGCCTACCAACCTAAATGAAGTGTCAACACAATTCCCTCACTGTTTAGATTCTGATCTTTCTGTTGGCTCACAGTCGTGCACAAATGACGACAAAGTTTTGCCACGTGGAGTATGCTGAAACGGTTCTTTCTCCAGAAACTGCAATTCTGTTACAGGCTACTGGGTTGTTGAAGGCTTGTGTGGCAAAGGTGTAAGTGCAGACAGTAAGAGCAAATTCTCACACTTCCACAGATATGACAGAGGAATATTGGACAGTTCCAAATACAACCCTGTTCACAATGTAGATGATGTGATCTGTCTACAAATGGAATTCTAAAAGTAGTTTGATGATAAAGACCTGAAGTAACAAAATATGGCAAGCCCCAGGTAATGCAGATGTCAACATAGTGTGGCAAAACTAGCTAATTTCTGAGCTATGTAACCTACCTTTCTTTGCTTCATCCCTGACAGCTGCTCGGAAAAGGAAACTCTCAGGTCGCTGGGAAGGGTTTCTATAGGAAGGCGGGGCTGCATGGCCAGGATATGGAGGGGAAAGGTGGACTAAACAAATGTGGAAAGGCACAGGAAAGGAAGAAGGAAATGGTTAGAGTTTAAATAGGAAATGGGTTCAGCAATGTAGTAATTAAAAAGAACAAACCAAAAATTTTAATGTAATAATGACAAAATAAATTACAGCCATGCATGATAAAAGCAGAGCAGGAAAAGGCACTTCTAAGGACACTTGCATGCAAAGCACATTCCACATACCAATTCCAACAACTGTTCTGACTCTTGCTGAATGCATCTGTGTGCCACAGCCTATATGAAGGTCTAAACCAGCCAAACCCTGCACTCTGCCTGAGGACACACTTCATCCCTGTTGTCTCTTCCCTTGTGTTTTTCTAAGGACACCCAAGTAACTGGGTAAAGTCTCAAACACAGCAGTGCCATAGACAGAGGTAGGAACAGATGCTCCCCTCTCTTCTTAGGGTAAATAAACAAGCAGGCATTTTGATCTTATTTTTCTTCCTGTCCCTGTTACCTGTCTGAGCGGTAGGTGAGCCAGGGGAGATGGTAGATCTGTCATCACTCTGTGAACAAAAAAGCAAAAGAGTATAAATGGTCTTAATCTGGAAAAGATTTGACTACACTTTAATTTGCTGTGTTTTAAGAAAGCTCCATCCATCTAAACATGTTTCAGTAAAATAATCAGAAATAAGAAAAAACCACAATATGTTGTTCCCCAAGTCTTATTTCTGCAGAGAAAAAGCTTTTTGTTTTACAGAAATGACACAACTGCTTTTTTTTCCTGAGGAAAATGAATGATGAAACAGCACTGACTATGCAATGACACGCCGTTAACTCTTCCTTCCAACCCAAAGTGAAAAAGTGCTTCTTGCAAAGGGGACACCAAAAACCAGGTATTAAGCAACGTGCAGAATTGGCAATACAGCAGCCCCAGTAAGGATACACCTCTCTGACACCCTTGCTAATGCAGAACTGCTATTTACTGAACATCTGTCCCCAGTGAAACACACTGTGGTTTCATAACAGTGCTTACACAGACTAACGATTTCTAGCGAGGAATGCATTCAGCACAGCAGTTGCCACAGAAGAGAAAGAAATAGGCAAAGAATAGAAATGTACTTTTGATGAACTCAACTTGATCCAGAGTAAATGATCCTGTACAGAAAAAGCAACATCAAAGACAACCAAGAACCCCTTGGAGCAGAGACTGGTTACCACGTTTTATAGATCAGGCCTCCTGCAGACACAGCCTAAAGCTAAGATGAGGTAATACCTGCTACAGGTGAATCAGGTTCATACCCTACCTGAACTTTTGATTAGATGCTGACAGACTAACACCTGTTAAAACAGATGTGCGGATCCGAGATTTTTTTGTTGGCTCTAGTGGTGAATGATAATAGCAAGAGATACCTTGACAGGACTGAAGGCAGAGGCACTAGGCAGGGTAGTAGCACAGCTTTCTTGGTTCAACCCTGAGAGTGACTGGATGCAGAAGGAAAGAGAAGGCAGGAGCAGAGTTAGTGAGTGGCCGACAGGTCATGCACAAAGGTGGAATGCAGCAAAGTTAAAAATGAAGAGGTGATCACGATCACATTCTCAGAAACACTCAACAAGCAACACATCAGTACTTGCTGAACTACAGTTAAAGCCTTCCTACCCTCCTGAACTTTCTGACTAACAAGCTTGGGAGGTGCAGTCCTTCTTTTTTAAATAATACAGTGACATTAAAAACAGAATTAAGAACAGTAAGTGAGGCAAAACCTTCTTCAGTAACACCTACACCATCAGAAAAAGAAATTTTACCCTACAACAGTCCGTTCTAGGGCACCATTAAAAATAAGTAGCTTTCTTTTTAATATTTTGAGGATATTATGCGTGTCTGAAAAATCAGAGAGACTCAAATACAAGAGGCTCAGTAATACACACTTTGTATCTGCCAAAAACACCAACAACTGGTCCTTGTGATTAGACACAAAGTAAATGGGATTTTGTGGCTGGAATCTCACTCTCAGAGAAGATGTCAGTATCAGGATTTACAGTGTTACCACCAGTAAAGTGAGTCACACTTCAGTTATGACCAATATCAAAACCAGCCAAATAAACAACTTTTCCTGTTTACAGAACAGGGGCTGCAGTTTGTGCCCATCTGTCACCGACAGGTGGATCTAGGAGGCCAAATCCTGTGTCTCACTGAAAGCACCATCACCACTGCAACATCTGAGGACTGAATGGCTCACTATAATTGCTATTTGAATGCTGTTTCAGAAAAGTGACAGTTCAGCAGTTCAGCACAGGGAAGAACACCAAATGACACCTAGAAACTCTACAGGTAGTGAAGGTCACATTTGGGAGTTAGTTTTTAAAACATTTGCAACTATTCTGCCGCTTCAGAACAGCACAGCCAGAAGGATTAGAAGGGAAGGTTTACACTCAGGGCAAGTCTTAAACACAAACATCTTTAGGCCGGGTGCAGACTCACAGCTGATCCTCAAGACTGCCTCTTTCTCCAGAGCAGGGCAGAGCCAAAATGGTGGGGGTTTGTTTATTTTTAAGAGTTTCAAATATCATTTGACTTAGACAACACATTAGCTAGAATATGAGAACAGTAAAATAAACCAGAACTAGGTGGGCTGTAACATCAATGTATCTGCTTATTCCTGTATGAAAAGAGCAGGGCAAGCTTGACACAAACTAACAAGAAGCGGTCACAAGGCACGTACCCAGCAGTGGGCAGAGGGAAGGGGGACTGGACTGGCACAGCACAGGGAGGGACAATCACAACACCAACACACCGCATGCTCTTCACCTGTTTGCGAGTGCCTGGCCTCCTTTTAATGGTATTGGTGTTATTGTCAATCTCAAACACAAAGAGAGGCTCAAAGCCATTCTGTCAGGCACAGTAAGGAAAGAAAGAGAGGGAAGAAAGGAAGAAGTGAGGCAAAGAACGACTGTGAGAAAAGGCAGCCACAATACTAAAGAAGCCAGGATGCTGCAATTCAGACTTACACCACCCTCTGCACATGCTGCACGCAGCCTTTAGGTCTAGCATTGAAGTCACAAAAATTTCCCTGCACCAGAAACAACTGCAGATACAGGGAGTGCCAAAGGAGAGCCCAACCAAAACTCTGCATGGACCAAATAAGGATATTTTAAGGGAATTCGGTTATTAAACATTTGAATACACAAATGATGCCAATGGTCTGAGAGAAAACTCCAGGATACAAGTTTGCATAAGTTTGCATAAGCAAAGTGAGGCCTGCTTACTTTACCCATACCATCATTATTTGTAACACTCTGGTGCTTAACTTAAAGTTAGTCTTACCTCTAAATGTTTCAGAGATCCTATGTGCTAACAGTAACATAACAGCCTCAGGCCACATTTGAGACCACAACAAGAAAACAACACAAGCAAGGCAGCACAAGGCAGCAATGACACAAAGGTTGTGAGAGGAAGAGGTCACAGCAGCTGCCTGATGCTTCTGAAGTACCTCATGGGCTTCGCAACAGAGAAACTGAGCAGCAGTTAGAGAGGATGTTTTGGATTTTTTTCTCCCCTTCCACAGTACTAACTTTGTAAGGGACAGTATGCGAGAAAACAAGAAGATATTTGGAGAAAAATGAGATTTAGAAGCAAGGAAGGCTGAAATCATTAACCAGCTCTGAAAGCTTGATAGTAGCTCTACAAGTAATCTCAGTTCTAACAAATGGAACTATCCTTGTGAGAACAGCAAGAGGTTATGACTAACATAAAACTTATATTTTGGCAGAGAGGCCAGTGATTACATTTCTTCAACAACATTTTAGTCTGGCTATCACAGGTCAACCCAAGGAAATCCACCACAGTGTGCAACGAAGTTCTACAGCCAGACCCCAGTTCTGATCACAGGTATGCAAGAGGAACTACAACTAAACTGAGCCATTAACATTCACAGAAGGTATGGGCAATCCTTCTGGGACTTCAAACCAACTGTCCTGATGTTGTTTATAAACAGAAGGGAACGGTCAGAGTAACCTGTGCAACACGAATACATCTGAATTTTAATTAGCGATTAAAGACAACAATAAGATGACCAAAAGAAACATTAAAGATTTTTAAAAGGAGATTCACAAATTAAATTTTTTCTTAAAGCAGTAACGCTGCCAGAATAGCAAAGCAGTAAAATAAAAGCTCATTTGCTTTCTAGCTACATATTATATTTAGTACTTTTAAAAGCTTTTCCTTATGTCCTCAGAAATTAGACCTAGCTAAATTTCAAATCTGGAAGGATAGAGAAAATGTCAAATGAATATAAAAAGGTAAAAGCAATTTAAACCCCTACAATTTTTTTAAAAGCAAACTGATGACCATTTCCTTGATGTTGAACAAGTTTTTACCATATAAAACACATTTGTGGAAACAAAAAATGATACAAATTCATGAGCTAGTATGGGCTAAATGTTCCAGTTACAGTAATTGCTAGAAACAGCTGCCCTGGCATATATGATCATTAGGCACAGTGTGGATTTCCACTACAGAACAGAGCCGCAGATCAGAAACCCCAGCATTTCATATACTATTATAATTTAGTGCTGCTGAAAAGAGCAAGGAACCAAAAGAAAAATGAACAGAGAAATTATTGCTTTCAATCCTCCCCTGCCAGAATGGTCACTCTTTGTGAAACGAAAGGATGTAACTTGGTTAAAGACAAAAAAGGAAACAAACAGCAATGGAAGCCATTTTCAAAGTAGTTTCTGAAAATTCTGTATCTTAATTTACAACAAAAGTCACGTGGATCACACAATCAAAGAGAAATGAGGTTCTTACAAGTATCTGTAACATACGTTTCAAAGATGAATTCACTGACAACAGAGAATCCTCTCTTAACCCAAACCACTGCAGTTCTCTTGTTTTTTATTACCTAAATACGAAAGCACATTTTAATATGCTCATTGATAGCGATTTCTCTAAACAGGCACATGATTATTAAATTTCTCCCTAACATTTTAAGCTTTCTTTCTCGCCCACAAAGTGCTAGTCTTCTGAAAGCAGGAAACACAAAAAGTCTGAATAAAGACACAGTAAATATCTTGACCAACATGTTCAGGAGAGAGACATTCTAACCAAGAGTGCTGCCTAAAGAAAATCTAGGCAGATCATGGAGCACATAAATCAAGAAAATAAATTCTAGGCATGCAGTCATGCAACAGCAGGCAAATCAGGTGTATTTTAAATTTTCTAGACATGGATTATGACATTAATTATATTTTTTAGTTATGCTACATTGCTAAGGTGCCACAAAGGAAGCAATAGCATAAAACATGAATTATGTGCATACATGTTTTTATTTTTGGTAAGTGTTCAAAATAGATGGTTTTTAAGACATTTGCACTAATAAGCAATAAAACCATATTAGAAGTATTTCATGATTTGTAGCATTCATAAGTAGAACACTTCTTTCCTGTGCCAAGTATTTCTAACCCCCCTGTGCAGGACACACTCAAGTTAAAGTAGAAGGCTGTATTAAGCATTAAAATCGCTTACTTGACACTGAAGCAAATGGAGAAGAAATCAAACCAGAACAACTAGAGGTGAACTCTTCATTTTAGAAACTGCTCTTTATGATCAGTAATTTTCTTCTGCTCTCAAACAAACTATAAGCTTTAATTATTGTGGAAAAACATAATAGTACTATTAGCAAATGGCTGACAGCAGAAGTGTCAATGTATTCATAATATCACGGTTCACAGCTAAGCTACTTTTCAGAGGAGATGGTCATGTTTTATGCTATTTAGATTAGCTCTAAAACAGTTGGTCTAATCTGAGACAATCATAACATGTTGTCATTTCTATGCTCTAGAATGTGCCACAGAAAAAGGCCATTACGTGCAGGATCTTACCACTAACAAGGCACTATCATCAGTATGTTGAGACCTTCTGGATGGAAAGGGACACTGGGAGGTGGGAGAGATGGAGCCATGTCAGAAACACACACAACGTCAGAAACACACAGTACGTGAACAGACAGACATTTTGGAACATGTACTGCTTGCTTATAGCACTGTGAGGCTCTTTAAAACAATCCATGAAGTATCTGTAACTCTGTAGGAATACAGAGCCACGTGACCCAGGAATTACAGTGCAGTTGTATTACTTAAGGAATCAATTATTCTGCTGTCTGTGTTGTGTCAAGCAAATACAGAAAACGATGCATTCACACTGCTTACTCTGGTAGAACAAAGGACCTTTTAAAAGAATAAATTAAGAACAGAAAAACATTAAGGAGAAAAAGGAGTAAAAACTATTTCAATTACCCCATGTTTTGGTAATTTTCTAACAAAAAGAGTTAGCTGGAAAATGCTGTTACAGAACTATCAAATTTGTTATGATATTAAAAGTTTTGATCTGATTAACACTACCAAGTGAGTTATCTTTCTCTGGACAAAAGTGGGGATGGCAAGCAGCGGAAGAGCTATCACTATGCAGAAATCTGATGCAGAAAGTGAACAGATGTCATTGGCTCAGCTCTGTATATTCTAGAAGACTGAGCCTTGTATGATTTGTGTTCCTGGTTTTAATTATAAAAACAATATTATTACATAACTATAATAGAAAAAAACTTACAAAAATATTTATTCCTTTTTCTGACAGCCCTCAAAATTCTAAAGCTTAATATTTCTGGGACAACTGGTGATCTAGTAACCGGAAACTGGGAGAAAACTGATCAGTGAAGAATGACTATAACACTGTAACTTGTCTAAATACTCCCTTTAAAATATAAACTGTACTGCTCACAAGGAGCAGGTTAAAATGGAATATGAAATGTATTTTCTGCAGAGAACATAGAAAATGTACAAGAAACAATAAAACAACTTGGACAGGCAATCTACATGAACAGAAGGAAATACTAGACTAATAAGCAAAAACCCCCGACCCAAGGCTTAATAACATATGAAAAAACTATGCTATAACCCAGTTTGGAAGTGTTTTCCACAATGAGGAAAATAACTCTGATTGACAGCTAAGAATTTAAGTGCTGACATCCCCACTAATGCTCTTATTAAGACTCTTACCTCACTATCCATTGGACTTTGTTTCTGAGGACTTAAGGAGGCTTTTTGCTACACAGGAAAAAAAAGAAATTTAAAATAATGTCACAGAGAAACAAAAGCTCAAAAAACCAGCATAGCTTAAAAGTATTTTAAATCAGAAGTCTTAGTTTTTAAATAGAACATGCACTGGGGAAATCACAAATTTCACTGAGCTGAAACTTCCCTGATACTAGGAAAAAATCAGCCTCTATTCCACATTCAAACAAAAAAAAAATTCAAATTATGCATATGACAGATGCATAATAAACCCAAAATACAACCCAAGGGAGGAATTTAACTGCTGAGAATAAAGTGGTCATGAATAACAAAGGCAACAGAAGAAAAATATCCAAAAGACAAACCCAAACCAAAAACCCCAGGGGACTCATCAATGAACAACATGCATCCTATAAGCTTAATCTTTAACTAAAAGGCTGAGCTGAATCTTCAATGAGCAGCTTTACTACAGAATAGTGCCAGAGGCCTGAGCATAGTTGGTGCTAATGAAAAGCCCAGTTTCAGGCAGCTAAGTCCCTTTTTCTAAACTAACTTTATACATTAGATATACGCAATAAACCATTCTTTGTCCCTCCGCAGACCACCCTAAGCCCAAAATATTAATTGTAACATTTCTTAAATTTGTGATGGTGAGATTCAGGTAAGTGACCAGAGCAGCAAACAGTAAAACAAATTTAAACCAACTATCACATAAATAAACTGGCATGTTAAGCAAAAGACTTCATATTGAGTGCAGAGACAGCAACAGTGTTCAGAGTGAGTGCCCGATGTACCGTAAGTCTCCACCCAGGCTTTACCCAGAAGTAAGTTATTTTATTATCACAAAATAGCAAAACAGATCAGGCAGCATTATATTTTTGGGTGTATGATTGTTCACTCCCTGCCACATTTGTCTTCAAAATTAAACTGCCTCTATGCCTTCTCAGATAAAGACCTCTTCTTTCTTAAACCAATCCCATCACATCTATGCAAATGAAAATTGAGAGAATGAGGTGAAATATGCAAAATCAGAATTCTTTACAACAATCACGTTTTGGGTAGATCTTCCATCTTCCTCCCCAGTTCTAGCTTTGCCTGTGTTAAGCTACAGCACCAAAAGTTAATGGACTTAAATGCTATTTGTCTAAATTCTTTATAAAGTGCCAGGAGCATAACATACAAGCATTAATTACCTTGGCAATTAGTTATAATTAAGGGATTTAGAAAAGATAAAGTATGAAGTAGGTGCTAAAAGGAGGCACCTTAACAAAGTCAAGGACAGCTTCTCTCTGAATCTGCTTTGTTCTCATCCTCTCCTCCTCGTACTGAAGGGCAGCCAGCTGGGCCTCCCGTCGGGTGCGCTCGATGTGCCGGCGGTGCAGCTCGGAATCTGTGTGAGGCACCTGGAATCAAACGGGGCAGCAGTGAAGTCAGAGCTGCAGACGGCTTATGGGAACAGCCCATATCTTATGGATAACATCAGTTTGGTTTTGCATCAAACTCATTCAAATGAATTAGAATTCTATGAGTTACCTGGGTGTGGTGACTTGATAGAGAGAGAAAATAAGGTGAATCAGGCAGGGGTCTGACAAACGGAAAAACAGAGAGTAAGCAGACTTTTAATCTCAAATCTAAAAACTCTGCATACATGAATTGTCAGTGACACACAAGTATCTCATCAAGTCATAAGAGTAACAGTCTACTAACAGCTGTGATGATGATTTAACTCACTGTGAATGCCAGATTTTGTGCAGTCATTTCTATTTCTTCTCCTGAATTGTAATAAAAGTTTTTTACAGCACAAGATATACCAATGGGATTGTACATTTGGCCTACTACATTGAGATACCCAGTATTTTATACCCATTCTCTAAGACTAACCAAACCAGGAATTTTTCAGACGATCCTCATTTAGAGGAACAACTGGCTACTATGGTTATTTGAGGGAGGGGAAAATAATAAAATGAATCAGCAGAAACTATCAGTTTCTTTTTCCCTACCTCTCTGTCCTGTCCACATAACTCCTTAGTACTTGGTGATGCTCTCTGTCCTGCATCAAATTTAGAGTTTCAGGTCTTCGTAATTCATCTGTATCCCTGCAGGTAGAACACCAGGTGGAAGGGGATTTGGCCACTGATGCATACAGACTACTGTCAGATTAATTTTACTCTAGATTACAACTGTTTTTGTGAGAGAAATGCCCAAACAATTAGCTTCAGATAATCACAAAAGCGAAATTTGGACTAAAGAAATCGCATTGTGATAGCAAGTCAGATCACAACTACTGCAGTTTGTAATTAAACATAACTTGCTTAATTAACAATGATTTCAAAACACATGAAGATGGATTCTCTCTTTTAAGACAATATTCTGGTTATTGCAGGCTTTATTCTGCTCTGGAAAGAGCAGCACAAACCCGCTCACCTCACCAATCAGGTGACTGCCAGTGACACAAGCCCTCAAAGTCACAAGGTAAACAAGAACTCATCTGGCTCTTATCCATCATATCAACCACAAGGGAGAAATTTTGTGGTCGGTTCTTTGCTAGAAGGCAGCTGTTAGCACTGAAACAATTCCCAAGGTCCACGGTCTACAGCTCGTACCCTGACATGTTGCTGCCTAGAAACAAAGTTGATGGAAATCAAGGAGCGTACACTTGACAGCCTAAACTCTGCGACCTTCGCAGCCACGGGACACAGACACACTTAACCATGCATTTCCAAAAAATGTCAGTCCATCTGGCTGTGTGCACACTTAGGGCCTTGTCCTCATGGAGATGAGATGTGGAAAACTCATATGTTACAGGTCTTTTCTGTTACTTGAATTAGCACCGGAGCACATGACAAATCCATTACTTAGAGCTGTTTTGAGCAGACAGGACTGCTCAGCTCAGCGCCAAGGAGTGTGTTTAGAGCAGAGTACACACAGCTTTGTTGCATCAGGAATGCACCACAGTCTGTCCAGAGGCACAAACTGTATTTATTTAATTGAATCAACTAATATAAGTACTCTTGAGGTGAAGTCTGCATTACATCCAACTTTCAAAGTTTTAATGGCTCCAACATGCTAAAGAAAAAAAAGAAGAGGCTGCCTGCCGAGGCATTTGCACAGAATTATTGTGGAAGCACTTTGCAGCTTGTGGTTGCCACAAAATAAAATATTTGACAAATACAAGCTTAAAATACAAAAAATTACTCATTGTCATATGGCTGTTTTTACACAATTCTGAAAGCAGTAACAACACGACCTGGTTTTACTGCCTTTAATAATTTCACTCTGCTGCAGCATAGTAAGCTACAATTCATTTAGATCGTTGATTAACTACTTCTGCATGGAGATCTGCTGCCATCCTTAAGTTAAATTTTGAAATCACTGGATACCTTACTGAACTACAACTTCCTTTATCATTAACATCTGTCTATGTAAACAGCAGCTCTCCCCAGTTAACCAGCCTTCTATCACAGAAATCAGTGTTTGTAAAGTCTAATTATTTCCATTTTGACCACAAATGTTCAAATAGTAAAATAAGTAAACAGACAAGCAAAAAATCAGTTTTTCAAACCAAGAGCATTCACTTTTTTGGGGAGAGAACACGGCAGAACTGCTGTATCACTTTATATCTGACTTGTGGACAGGATATGGAATGCTGACATATGCTGAAGTAGTTACCCTCCCTTGTATCAGTACAGCTACTGTATCTGCACATTTTCTGCACATTTCAGAATGTCTATTAAAATGTTGCCAAAACTCTGGAAAAATTTATACACTAATCTTGGTTTCATTTTCCCTTTTAATACCATTTCAGAATCAATTAAAAACTGGTTTCTACTGACAGTATAAGTAATGACACACTTGGGACTAGCAGTTGTCTTTTCCACCACTCCTCTGCCCCCCCAAACATTCCAAGTACAACTGGGCTGGTTTACTGTGGAGTCCCTGCAAACTCACTTTCACTCCACGGAACACTGAAATGCTTCAATGGTATAATAAAGGTTCCATCAATTTTCATTTGCAAGAATTTGCTTATTTTTGATCTTTCATTTGCTTATCTTCTTTTCTTTTACTAGACATCCAAAATTCTTTTCAGAAACCTAACCGCCCCTCATTGATACTCTCTGTCCAGTTCTGACCTTTATTTTACAGATAAGCATTCTCTCCAATAAGCCAAGTAATCACTAAAGATCATGGGCATACTTCATCAAAATAAGCAACTTGTTTTCAGCATTAATTCCCATTCTATGCTTTCTGCTGATGTAAGCTCATGATTATGGCCCAGAAAGGTACTTTTTAAAATAAATGAATCTCCCACAATACTAAAACAAGTAGGAGTCAACCATGAATGTGTCCTCATGGCACATCAGATACTCCATAGTATTTCTATCCTTCCTGCAGTACTTTTGCCCCTTTTGTCCTCTACGTAATACAGCTTAAACCAACTACTTAATCAAAGCACAAATTAAATCACAAAAAGAAGATATTAAATCAGTTTAAAACTATACACTTTAATTAGGCAGATTTCTTTAACCAACTGATTTAAAGTTGAGCATTGGCATAAAACAGTTATGTCTTTTGCTCCTGACCATTATTAGAATTCCAATTCCTAATCTGGAGCAATGATTTATCAATAAAGTACCATACACACTTCTGGTGAATCAACAGAAAACAGTGCCATTTTCAAAACATGTTTAGTAAATACCTGCTCTGCATTCATCATGAAATTCTGGATAAAATTATTGTTACCACAGTAATTCTTACCTGTTTTGATGCAAATGTCGTCTTGTATCCTCTGTTCTCTGAAACTCTCTGATGGATACAGGCTTTACTGGCGAGCTCTAAGCAAAGAACCACAAAAGACTAAGCTAGCAACTTCTGCAGAAAACTGTACATTAATGCCAAACAATCTCTTTGCAGAGCTACATCTGTAACTACTGGTATTGAAAACTTCCACTGACACCCGTTAATGTCGGAAAACAGAAACTTTTCAAGATTAACTTGCCAGCTTTCACTCATGCCTGCATGCATGCTGCTATACTGCAGTCAGCCTTCCTAACCAGTAGAGTATTTTGGACTGCCTTTTAGAGAAACTACTGCTTCAGCTAAAAGCAGTTTAATTTTTATGACTAGACAGACCCCAAGCTGTTGTGATGCTCACCAATGCCTTTTCCCTATCTATAGCAAGGAGTCCTTGGATTGCATTGCCTACAGTTGCCTTTTCTGAGTTTTACTCTTGTGTCTGTGCTTCAGCTTCTATGATTTGATACTGAATTTATAAGATTTGCAAATGAATGCATCTCTCATATTTGTGTGACTGATTTTAAGCACAGTAATACAAAGCTGACAAAATAGGGACCAAGCTCCTACATAAAAGCTAAAGATCCGTTTTATTTTCTTTCTTCAAATAGCAAATATCAAAATACAAAAATTTGAAAGGACACATCTGAATCACAGCACAACAGTTACTGTTTAAGGAGAGCAGTCCCAAAGACTTTTTCAGACAAGTTGTTCATGTAGACTGTACAGTGAGCCACTGAACTGTGTAACTGTGTACACAGGTAGTAATTAAGACTGACAGAACACAGAAGGAAACATCATGTGGCTGGCAATCTGTTTCTATAGGTTAAATTTCTGAGGACTCTCTCCAGAAGGGTAACATCTGAATGACTTAAGAGGGAAGAGTTTTCACAAGGGCTCTGCTGGGGTGGGTGAGTTCAATGATTTCAAGTAAAGGCACCACCTCATTGGAGATCCGCCGCTGGTCAATGTATGCCATGAACTGGGAGCTGAGGCTGTCTGAGTCCAGGCACTTGGGCTGCCTCACCTCCTCCTCCTCCTCCTCCGTGGGACAGCTGTCAATGTAGTCGATCTGATCGAGATCGTGTTCCACTTGGCAAACATACACAGAGAAAACACCCACAATTAGATAACCCACAGGAGAGGAAAAAGCCCAACAATGCAGTAATGTCAGGAACCCCGGCCCAGCTTTTTCTTCCATCTGGGAAAGCTCAGCCTGAAAACTCCTGGATTTCGCCAGGCCCACTAACATTAGATAAACAAATTTTGAAATAATGATAAAATTTATGCCTTTTAAAAAGCAACGAGGAACACGTATCGAGCATGTAGTTTTATACTGCTGGCTGCAGATACTTTTGCAGTGACTGAAAAAGTAAATACTTGATTTTTTTTTTCCAAACCAAAAACTATCAAAATCTTTCACCTAATACCAATACTGTACAATGAACTGTGTACATTTTTGAATAATTTCTCTTAGTCCTCTGTCAGAAAAATCAGAATGGATATGACAGATCCTTCTACTCATATTACTACTACAACAAAATAAAGAGCAGCATGTCTAAATTATCTGGATGCACATACAATAAATATCAGAGTGCATGTGAAAATAATGAACAACACTACAGAAAGCAACAAAACCCCTTTAAAACAATATAATCAGACCTGCAATTTTATTTTAAAAAGAGGAATGAAAAAAGAAATCAGGAACCACTGAAATGAGAGCAAGAAACAGCACAGTTTGGCTGGTATTGATTTTCCTTTGTGTGGGAGATATTATGTAGGGCAATTTTTTTACTTGTCACTGCTTTTCTACATTCTGCTCAGGGATTCTGAGAGTCATGACATTGAGCAAACCCCCTCTGGTGAAAAATACTGCACTGGGGATGCAGGGGAAAGCATAAGCTCCCTTTCAGAGCACTAGAGCTTTCTTTTTTCTTAAAACTCTCCCCAAACTTGCTCCAGACTCTTGCAGACATTCTTTTTTACTCCCACGCCCCTTTCCTGCTTGTCTAAAACAGACTTCTCTTTGCCTCACCACACAATTTAGGAACTGTTACTGCCAAAGCCACCCCCTCTGCTACTACAACTATCCGAAACTACATTCCTATGTACTTTGGCATCATTAAATCTCCATCTCAGTTTCACATCTAAAAAAACCCCCAACAAACCAAAACTCCCTCGCTTTCCAGCCTCACTTATTAAATAATGATGGTAATAGCAACAATAATACAGAAAAGAGTGAAAGATATTAGTATCTATGTTAGGAACACAAAACGGCAAAGCATCTGGATCTCTGACAGCCACATGCTATGGCTTGTGCCCCTCTCAGATACACCTACTCATGAACTGATTGTGCTCCAGCTTAAAAGTCTGCAAGGCATTTTGAAATCCCTGGTGTACAAAACTCAAAGAACAAAATAAAGTTAGTCTTGGAGGCATAGCTGGCAGCACTACCTGTTATTCAGGCTGCCCAGAATTCCCCATGACACCATGTCTTCAACTCGTCTAGCTACCAGAATGCAACTGTTTGAACTGAATTTTTTCCCCATTAACGTGTGAAAGAGTGTGAGTCAACTAGAAAGTTTCAGATATTTCTAGAAGATGGAAGAGAAAACAAAAAGTTGTGGCACAGAAGAATAAGACCAAGAAAAGAAGATGCCAAAAGGTAAAGATGGGGAGGAAGAGGGAAGAGAGAAGAAAAAGTGGGAGTTGGGCACAGGAGATTAGATGTAGCTGGGAAGAGTGACACTTAGAGAAAATGAACTGCAGCCATCAGGGAAAATGAAAAACAGGGAGCAGCTGAGAAAGAAGAAATATCAATTGAAGTATATGCAGATGAGATCTAATAATAAGTAGTGCAGAAAAATGGACAGGAAGGAATGACTGAAAAAACAAACCTGAAAGACTTAAAATTAAAGCATATAAACAAAAGGAGACACTGGTAGCAGCAGATTATTGGAAGTTAAAATGAAGGAGGACTGTGGAGATCAAGAAACATGGAAAGCATGGTCACCTCTTGAACAACTAGGAAGGTGATCGTGTAAGACTGCAGGACATCAGCTGAGAAAGTGCAACAAAGCACTGCCACTCACAAACACCAGCCCCTTCTAGACGACTTTAAAGTTTGGATTAAAATCCAAGACTGGAATGAGACAGTTGTACTACTCAGAAATATGAAATTCCCTGACAAAATTGTTCATCCCATTCTGACAGCAGTCAGCACAGAGCACTGACAATTTACTACTGCAGTGAATTTTCCCCAGAAGCTCAAACAGCAAAACACCATGCACTGAAATTCAGTATTCCAAAATATCATTTGAAGCAGTTGGAGACTTCAAACATAGGACATTTGCAAAAACTGACAACATTTTCAAGAAAATCCCAACTCTGCTGCTATTTGATTTTGCCTTTAACATCCCTAAAACAACAGTATTTTTACAGTTTCCACAACATTGCTTTTATATAATTCCACCTAGACCTTTCTGGTTTTTTTCCCCTTTAAACAATCAGTATCTATAGGAAACATTCTGGAACTTCAGTAATGATGGCAATACATACTGTTAGCCAAAGGTCACTACTTACCTCCACCATTAGTTACAACTGCACTCCCTCTGTTTTCTTGGTACTGACTTTCTCTTCTCAGTCTCTGCTCTTTGGTGATCTCTGCCACACGTAACGGGAGATCTGAGAACTCATCTGTTGGCTTTGGAAAACAAACAGTGAACTCAGGAAACATTTTTCTTCAGAAACGTAATTTTGTAAGCTACTACCTCTTGATTTGTCCTTGATTTGTACTTCAATTGTCCTGTTTTACAACCACAAAACACTAATTTAAAGCAAAAGACAGCTATAATGTATTGTTTTAAAAAACCATATTGTTAAGCTTTCTTTAGAAACCAGCTTGCCTAGAGTTTGCAGTATCTGCATGTGACTGAAAACACCCCAGGATGGAAAGCCCTAGTACGTTCTCTAAAACCAAGCTAGGAGTGCAGGCAGATGTATGGAGTATAGCTCACTGAGAGGTCTTGGCTACTTTCTAGTTGTACCAAGAGGAAAAGGGAACTTCTTAGGAATAATAATTGACAATCTTTTTGCTAAGAGATCCTATTTTTCTGCTTCTAAGTAGCAAACAGATTTTAACATTTCAAACAAGCTGCAAAGGAAGAAGACAAAGTTTCTAGCTGATTTCTGAAGCTGAATTTTCATGTTCAGATTTATTTTATTGAAACAACTTTTCATTAATACTTACAGTTGAGTCAGCATTGTAATATGATACCATTACAAGTCTTTAAAATGAGGAAGCCTATTTTTCTCATTTTTTATGCTCCAGTAAATGAATCTCTCATGCACAGTTATAAATTTCTGTTAATATTTCCAGTCTGGGTCTGTCCCATATAAAATTGAGCTTGTTTTTTCTCCAGTAAAATAGCAAGTAATACCGGCTCAAGGCAACCTGCACACCAGCACATGCACGTTACCCATGGAATGTGCTTCCAGATGCATACATTTAGTTCTCTTTCCTGTACAATACTGCACTCAACAAGAATAAAGCTGCAACACTTACTTCATTCCCTGACCATCTTTTGTCTCCGCTGTCCACACTATTGAAGCCAGAATCAAGTGCTCCATACGGACGACTGGAATAGAGCTCCTCATGGCTGTCAAACACACAGTTTTAGTTACTGTGGTTATAAACACCACCCAAAGCTTCTCAGCAATTACACAACAAAACCAGCATAAGCCACCAAGCACACGTGCAGCGTGCTCATGAGCTCAGCGTGTCTGAAAACCTCACACTGCATTTGCTACAACAGAGCAGGAGGCATGTGCTTACAAGTCACCATCCTTGTCAGTCAGCTGTCACCTGCCACTGCCTGGCCTGCTTTTCAGAGCTACGGTGATTCAAAGCATAGATCCACTCTTCAAACATTTCCCAAAGAGAAATTATGACAAAGCAAACTGCAAAGTGTTCTCATATTTCTCTGTTTAACAAGTCAAACTTCCATTTTCTACTACTCACGTGTTTTGGTTGAAAAACACCGTCCAACAAACTTTTATATAAATAAGCATAAATATGTACAAAATCACTAAAAATACAGAATATACTACTTCTACTCAAAAGTACACAGCATGTATTACATAAGTGTCTTTTTTGCCATAATTACGTACGAAATTACAGTAAGTTGGACAGTATTTCAAATACATCATAATATTATAACCATAGAAGTATAGTTCTCACTTACAGAGCTTTGTCAGTGACATGTCTAGACAAAGGCATTAGACATGTGCCCAGTGTTACAATACATATAACCAAACAGCCATACAGTTCTTTAAATTTCTGGGCTTACAAACTATGTAATTCAGCAGTACAGCCATCACAGATGTCAACTCTGGCAACTGTTGCAGAGAGCTACAGTAAAAGAGACAATGGGACTTGTCTGATCCACTGCAGATGGCATTTCACAATGGCTCAACTGTCCTACTGGCACTCGATGCCCCAGGGAGAACTGCAGCAGTAATTACTACATAATGCACAAGGAAGAATGAATTTCAGGAAGCTAATTGCTTCACCCCATCGTAACTAAATTGCAGGTCATTTTCTCACTGGTATTGCTCTCAAGTTGCTGCTCCCACTGAAATCTCACTTTCAGAAAA
>VYZQ01038534.1:0-16457 GCA_013400655.1 Mystacornis crossleyi
AACCCCCAAACCAAAACAACTTTTTGGCACTAAAAGCATATGCTCTGCCCCCTGCAGCTAAAAGTCACATACTGAGAGTGATTGTTCTGTTAAGAACTACTATTTTCAAGCATGGCTGGTGATTTTGGACAGTAATATTAAAGAAATCTTCAATCTGGCAGTTTTCTCACTGCACATTTACTAAAGCATCCCCACCGTCCAAAATCCCATGAGTTTGGGTATCTGACATCATGGAAGGAAAAAAAAAAAATTAGAAGAGTCCCAAGGTACTGTTTTGATCTGGTTTATGCATTTTTCCCCTAGCCATATCATTATTCCAATCCCCTCCGTGGAATATGTTGCAAATGCAAGAGCACTTTGCTCCTTTCTCTCCTTGGAACAGAGACGAAATGAAGCTGCCCACGGCCCACACAATGTCTGTTAAAGGTAGTAGCGTTCTCTTATTTACAAGCTGTAAGATCAGGAACAAACTGAGAAGCACAACTTATTTCACTAATTTCACTTACTGTAAATCGCTTGCATTAAGATGTTATGGAGTTAACATGAAGAAGCAGACTTCAATTTTTACTCTTCTGTGTTTTACTATGGCATACAAATGGTTTGTTTACTTATTATAAACTACATGCATCCCTTTTTTCTTTTTATTTTCTTGTTAGCATATTCACAAAGACATCCAGATTTCAATCTGTCTGTTGTATAGACCTATTCAACAAATTCATAAAGGTGCTGTTCATGAACACTTTACTAAGGCTTATTTGTTATTCCCTGTGTGTGACAGACCACCTCAGCAATGCGATATATTTGTTTCACTCCCTGACTGGTGACACTCTGGACATCAAAAACAATGATAAGGGATAGTATCTTCCTGGTTAACATCCCCTAATAGACTTTCTTTTGCTATTGTATGTCAGACTGGAGAGGACACTGTTATCATAAACTGTCAGTCCTCTGCATCTGGACAAACATAACAGATAATGTCACCCAACACACCTGCCAGAAAGCAAACCTACAAATTTGCAATAACAAAAAAATATTTCTATTATACACTGCTTAAATAGCTTTCCACGACTGTATAGTGTTTATTTTATCTTTAAAAAAGACAGTAAGAACGTGCTCAAAACTATGAAAACAGCTTAGAAACTTTGAACCTGACAATCTGTGTCATCTGGATTTTCAGTCACTTAGCTTTCTATTTCTTTGCCCATTCACACAGCCAGGAACAAGCAGGCATGACAGAGATGTTCCACGGCCCACAGCAAGACCCAATGCCCCCACATCCCTTCTGGCAAATATCCGTCTGCCCTGATCTTAACCACTTCCTCCACAGAGCACCCAAAGGCAGTAACTCCAGATACACCATTAGAAAATTTCACTTAGTGTCTGAGGCCAAGCTTTTCCTGCTATGATTTAATTTTATTCCTTTTCCTGCTATTTACCAGGTCTGCAGAGAACAGACCTGTTCTTTGATCAGAACTTTCTTCTTTGAAACACTCTTTCACAAACCCAATGATTTCCACCATGGTTTTTTTTCAGTCCTTTTTTTTAAGTAAAACCTTTTTCTTCTTTTCACCCTTTTTCTTAAGACCACATTTTCTAGACTTCTTAAAATTTTTGCTGCTTTCCTTTTCAGGTTTTCTAGTTGTTCTCCTTTTCCATGGGCCACGCTGCCCATCAGCATATAGAGGCTCAGGGCTGAAGCATCATCAATAGTTATGTAAGCTATAGGCTTATTTAAATACGTCTGTAAAAGGTTTGTCTTTTCTGCAGCCATGCATCATCTTTGACTTATCCCATATCTGCCGCTGCAAAGCAATTTGTTCTCCAGGGTGCCAAAGCAAATACTGCTTGACTCCTGTGATTCTCTCTGCACAGCCCCTGATAAAATTCAACCCTGCACAAGCCTCACTTCCATTCTTCAGGGTTCCACTTCTGCTAAGTCAGGATCAAAATTTGCTATTCCTGTTATCCCAGTACTGTGAGGCATGTGGACCAGTTCAGCAGTCAGGCGCAGCAGTGCTTTCACATCTCGTGGTGGCTGATGGAAAGAAAGGCTGATCCTCAAAAAGGGATTGGAAAACAGCTGCTGCCAGTCTCAAGACACAAGCAGTAATGGTGCAGCACTGTTTTCCCTTGCTTCTGAGTATATTCAGAAACAGAATTTCCTCATTTCCTTTGTGAGCAACCACAGAGTTACCCAACTCATTAAGACACAGCCAAACTCCAGTGCTTGTGCCATACACTCCAGAAAGTAACGAGCGTGCAAGGAGCACCAAGGTTTCCTGCTGGAGGGCAAAGACACTGCTCTAGACACTACTGTTGCATTAATGCTGTTCATTGCCTGTTACTATGCACAGCAATTAGTTGAACTTGAACAGTCCCCAGATAATAACTCTGGAGCAAAGCAGGAACTCATACGGCAGAAAACTGGCACAAAGCTTCCTTGTAACTGGAACGTATTGAGGAAATAAGGAGGCCTGAGAACATCTAGTTCTAAATGTGGAGACTCACAGGTTTTGCAGACATGCCTCTTTTCCTCTTATTTCTGCCAGTTGGACCAGAGAACAATGTGATCCCACTCCTTTTTTGTGGAGGAGAAGTGAAGAAAAACTGACTGCTGCTGCAGAATAATCCTGTCCAGTTTGGCTAGAGATGAAATTTTCTATCAGTTCAGGCAATGCAACCAATGCCACAGTGATTTACACAAAACATACTTGAAATTAATTCTTTTTCCTTCTAAATCAAAACAAGGAGAAGGGGATGATTAGAATAGATCAGAGAAAGTGTTACATGGTGGCTGTAGAGGCAAAACACAATCCATGTGAAACCTTGGAAAAATTTATGTTCAACCAAGAGATGAGGTCATCTTTGTGCTTGCAGAACAATATCCCACAGGGAAATGCAGGGCACAGCCAGAAGTTACCCAGCTGTGCACACAGCTGCCAGGCTGTGAAGAGCCATCAGAACATGAGACAACCTGTACAGCTAGATACTGAAATGCTAAAAAGTTCGCAAGAAACCCAAAGAGGTCACAGTCAACCTGTTTCTTTATGCATACCCCTTTCCTGTAGAAAATCACGGGGCCCGAGATGAAGATCATACTACCAAATCATTCAGCAGATTTCGAGAGATTTCTCATTCAGGGGTCCACTCACATCCATGCAGAGTCAGCTAAAAAACCTGCCACCCCTCTGATGCTCAGAAACTAGTAGTTGGCCCAGTTTCTGCTCAACACACTGTACTTTTGCAATGGATAAATATGTGTAAGGTAAACCTTACAGCTGTTGCCTGCAAGAAAACGAAACCAACTCTGACCTTGTAAATAACTTGTGTATGTCCCTGTATATATACAGTCACCAAGATTTTTATGTGTGCAAGTGTTGTGTTATTATTTATTGTAGTTGTGTCAGTAGTGGGGTTTTTTTGGTATTGTTACTTTACTAACTCCTTATTAATCCTAGTTAATAAAATAAATATATGAATTAAGGGAAGGCTCATCTAGCTCCCTGGCATAACTGTATCCCTGCTAATCTATCTGCTACCACAGTGCCTCGCTACAATTTTCACAGGAAGCAGGTGGGCTGAAGGCATTGAACATTCCGAGACCTGCTGGTCTAGTTTCATAATACTCCCTGTCTTGGTTTAAGACAATTTGAAGGAGAATACCCTGGAATGAGGTGCCTCCCTTTACAGATTAAATCAGTCACTTTCCACCTATAAGTTATGAACATGAGCAGATATACACAAAAAAGTAACAGCTTACTAACAAGGAGAACAGCAACAATCAAGAAATAATAGCAAATTATCACCAGATACAAAACTCCTAAACCTCGTGGGCTCCCCAGAACAAAGAGAGACCCAAAAATGCTGGGGATGTCCCTGGGTGCATGGTTTGAAGGACAAAGAGAAAAGTGGTGTCAGTCTTCCCTCACCACTCTGCTTATCTCTCTAGTAGCCAAGTTCTGCTGAGAAAGGCAGCTGGTATGCTTCGATGGTGGCTGGAAACTCGGTAAGGGTCAGAACCTGCGGAGGGACATCGCCTTTCTCTCGGCAGGAGACAACAGGAGCAGGCAAGGCAATGTGTCTGGGCTGGGGTGACTCCGCAGCTTCCTCTCCTCGGCTGGCTGCCGATACTGAATTGGAGCGGGGCTGCCTCTGCTCCGGTGTGGCAGCAGCGGGCAGGCACCTATGGAACTCGCCTCCAGGCAGCTCAAAACTGCTACCTAAAGTCCCTCATAGGCGAGGAAAAAACCAAACCCCAAAAAGAGAAGCCAAAAAAAGAAAAGCCTCTGCCTCAGCAAAGACCAAGAAACCAGTGAGGAAAAAACCACGCTGTGAAAGAGGATGCTCGGCCTGCCCAAGCAGACTTTAAAAAAAAGGGGCAGAAACCACACTCTTCCCCACCCCAGCCCTCTCCACCGCCAGCGGCAGGGTCAAAAAGAGACAGTAACAATTTTGGGCACGGATAGGTATGGAATACAATAACCTTTTGGGTTACCACAACAGCCCCACTGAGACAGAGTGGAGCACACCAGCAGCATAAGGCTGCCCTGCAACACCCGTGCTAATGCTGCTCATAAGGATAAGTCATTACGGGTGCTACTCTGAGCAGACTTTTGGAGACGAATGATGCATTGCTGACAACAATAGGACAGAAAGAGTGAAACAGAAATACTTTCTACAGAGTGGAAAACCCAGAGGCAACATGCTACTTCCAAGTAGCAAGAATATAAGAGAAGCAAGTATGTAAGACAAGTAGATCAAGACTTTCTTATATAAACACCAGGGATCAGCACAGGTCAGAAAAATTTAAAACACACTGAAAATCCATTGGCTTAGAAATCTTCTGAAGGTTTTGAAGTTCACGGAAATGCAAATTTTCTGTCAAACCAGAGGAAGTGTATGAACCAAAACACATGGGAAGCTAGGATATACAGACTCTGCAAAGGCCCAGTTTTTGTGTCTCAGATTTTTACTTCTTGCTTATATATGTATATGCAAAATCTGAAATTAAAATATATACAATTTATCTTACCTAGAGACAGGTGTCTCATATGGACATGGTGTTTTTGCCAAAAGAGATTACAAAACTTCCTGGAAAATGCTCATCACAGAGGAAGGGAACACACATGCCTAATTACAAGTAAGCAATTAGAACAAAGATAACCCTAAACAATTAAAAAATAGCAGATCCACCACCATAGCAGTCCAACCCACAGTAGGTCATCTCTTCATGTATGTAAGAGGAATTTGAGATGAGGCAGTAGCACAACCAGGCAATGCTGCCTGCAATCGATAAACTGATGCTCCTTGCTTGTAGCCCATTTTTAATTTTTAAGAAAGAAGTCAGTGAGCACAAATAAAACATGGAGGGCTGTAATCCCCTAGAGTGATCTTGTCACAACATGTGTTACTGCCGTTCTACACTTTTACCTTTGTACTTTGTTGTATGTAGTAGAGCAACATAATTAACCACTAGTAGGTAGTGTTTATGTTAGTTCTCAAAAGGTTAAGAAGCTGATTACAGCTAAAATCAGCTTTGCCTGGGGCTTCAGTGGCTCTGTGTAATCAAATTAGACAAGCAGGGCACAATGTCACCTAACACAAACCATGGCACTTTCTTCTCTGTTTTGACCTTTTTCATTAGATGAGCAAGCCAGGTTTTAGCTTAGTCCAAACATTTTTAACAGATTAGTTCCCAATAAACTCTGAGTGATAAGTCAGGCATTCATCCACATCCTTTTCTTGAGTCACTCAGTGAGACCACACTCAAGAGGTTCCTCAGTAATACTGTCAACTTTGCTTTCCCCCAAAATAACCTCTTTAATTGATTATTCTTTTTTTGAGGGGGATGGAGATGGGGTGGAAAAGGTTTCTAAAGATGAATGGCAATTACTTAAAATCACAGAGTATCTTTAGCCTCTGTATTTATCTCAGTAATTTTATTATTTTGATTCTAGAGTTGCAGAACAGAAAACAGATAACTTCATAAACACAGCAGAGAACACATTAGCATTTCTAAGTAACCACTTAGAACGGGGTAACCCGCCTGGCAGAGTTGCAGCTCACTCACTCTAGGTAGCTTCACTGCTCTTTGAAGTCAAGCAAGGTGAACACTTTAATGGAGGTGTTTAAAGAGGTTTAATAATTTAGACAGAAGATCAAGCCAGTCTGACATTAGAACACTTTCCATATCGCCATATCACAGCTAAATTTAAATGTAGGCTGCAGTGCCTATTGCTTCCATAATCTCGTCATCTTTGAACATGAAAGGAACAAAATATTAAAAAGGTAAAGAATATATAAAGAAGAATAAGGGGAAATTTAGACAAAAACCTGTGAGTTAAGGAATTTACTATGCTTTCCTGAATTTTCTGCACTAATCCAAAATAATTTGTTGTATCCTTACATATTTGGTCTGTAACTTCAAGTCCAGCTCTGCTTGTGTATGCACTGCAGCTAACTGACAGAACCTTTATGTTGTGAAAGTAAGTCTATGAAACAATAGCTTCTGCTGATGATTGGTGCATCGTTATTTACAGACAACAAAATCCAAATTTGTTATTTTAATTAAGTCACAAATGAAAAGTTACAGAAATCATGCCTCCATGCTTGCACCCCCTTGTTGGTTCCTGCTAATCCAGCAGTAGTTTGTGAATTTGTATGTGGTTAGCCTGCCTTGACATAGCTGTATATCACACTTCTATGCTGTAAGCTGTGTGAGAAATTTAATACACCAAGTTTAACATAAGGACAGGAAACATGATGTCCACCTATATTTTCAATGAACTTCAAATGACTGTGCTGTTGCTGGTCTGCACAGTTTATGTGAGAGAAATGCATTCATTAAGAAGAGAAAAAACCCTATCACACAGCAAAATATATAAATGTATTGATGGAGTATCTGTAATTATTAGAAATAATCTTACTTTTTGATTGCATCATCATCCAGCCAGGAAGCTCCCAGCAACCCCTCTACAAGTTTAAAGCAGAGCCATGTTCTTCAGAGAAAACATACACTAGAAAACATACACCATATATATACATTACAGATTTAACAGTAAGTCTCTGTACACTTTTTACATACGTCAGCTTTTTAGAACACTCTTTTTGTCAACTGACTGTGGTACACAATAATTCAATTATTTACATCCAGTGGCAACCACCATCCAGGCAAAACAGCCTATTGTCTGCCTTCCCACTTCCGTACTGAGATCTGCCACATGTCTAATGCAGAAGCACATAATTTGTGTGTGTGGGTGAGGATAAGACAACCCCCTGATGGGACACCGTGGCCACAAACAGCAGGTTGGCACCATGTGGGGCCATCTCTGCTGTCCCAGCTCAGCTGGGAGAAGCCACCAGCATCCCCACTGCTGCCAAAATCCTTCCTTGTGAAGAGAAGAAATAAAGGAAAAAATAAAATAAACTTAAAACTCTCACAAAGGCATTTTCAAAGTATAAGACTATGCAAGGAAATAGAGAAATTCTCCTTAATGTATGATTGACTCTTTCAATGGTGATTTCTCTTTGTTGCAATGAATGTCTGTAAATGGATTAATGGCATTTAGCTCTAGAGTATGTCACTGATCTGTGATGAATATACAAACTGTTATATGAAATACACTCAAAGACCACAGTCATTCCTAACTTCCTATTAATATGTCATCTGCAAGACAAATTGTATTCAGAAATTAATGTACCATTTTAAAAACCCAGGCATAAATCTCCCAATCAGAAAATAACAATGTACCAATTTAAAGTGTTGAAAAATATTAATACCACAATAAATTAACACTCTGGTACATTTAGTCTTCTTCTATCAATTTGGAGAACATAACACACCCCTGTGCTACTACAACTGAGTTGTTTCAGGGACTCCCAAAATATACAATATAAAAATGTTGCCTCCAAAATCTCTACTGCTAACACAAAAGAATCAACAATACTGCGGCAATAAATGGTGATCATTGCCTCATGGTGGCATACTGTTTTGAGGTACATGAGCAGGTGTATTGGTTTGTCACGGCCTGGTTTTGGGTAGCAGGGGGCCGCAAAGACGGCTCCTGTGAGAAGCTGCTGGGAGCTCCCCACCATGTCCAGCAGAGCCAGTGGCTGATGGCTCTGGAGATGGACATGCTGCTGGCCAGAACTGGGCCAATGAGAGAGGCTGGAAACGCCTCTGTGATGACATATTTAAGAAGAAAAACAAAACCAAAGTCAGGGGTTTTTGCTTCTAGTCAGAGAAGAGGAGGGGGTGAGAACACGTGAGGGAGAACAACACGGTGACACCAAGGTCAGTGGAGAAGGAGGGGGAGGAGGTGCTCCCGGCGCTGGAGCCGAGATTCCTCTGCAGGCCACGGTGAGGACCATGGTGAAGCAGGTTGTCCGCCTGCAGCCCATGGGCCCACGGGGAATGCAGAGATCCACCCGCAGCCCGTGGGGGAGGTGCCCACGCCGGAGCGGGTGGATGCCTGGAGGAGGCTGTGATCCAGTGGGAGACCCGGTGGAGAGAGAGGGCCCTGNCAAACCACGACAGCGGGTATCTCTGCAGATCAGTGGATGTGGACTGCCCCTATGGAACAGGGATGGGAACTAATTTCATCCTATGTGAATATATGCGAATACGTGAAGATGTCCTGGAGTGCCATGACACTGCTGGTTGTGTCAAGCTATAGGTAACATCTGGACCTCAATAACAGCCCACACAGCTTGCACACCTCATTCAGGGGCTGTTACCCTGGGGTAACACTCTCTCGGGGAACTTCCCTAAAGCAGACGGCTTTATTAGAATCAGCCAAATGAGAGTATGCATATGTAAATCACTATTGAGTTTGTACTAAATCTTTAATGTCTTAATGCCTTCATTTGCCTTTTCCCCCTGACTTTGACATCACTTCAGTGTGAACAGCTATATTTAATTTACAAGTTTTTCTGGCTATTTTTTTTTCCCTCCGCAAAATCAGAAGGCAGGAAGTATAGATGGGTGTAACTTAAAGAGGCAGCTGAGATGAGCTGCTGGCAGGGTGAAGTGGTAGGTTTTAGTAATAGCTGGAAGCCGTAAGTGGTTCTAAGCTTTGAAGTCAGTGCAGCTTTGATGTGCTACTCCCATAGTAAATCGCAAGAAAGTCTTGAAAGAAAAAGACTTCCCAAATACCATCCAAGTGTCACTGCTTGTGAAATCCTTGTATGATTTTTTCCCCCCCTCTGTTGAACTTTAAATCTGTCATTGGGGTGCTCTCACTGCCTCTCAGTCACTCCTGGTCTATTTGAAAGCGTCTTGGTTAAAACAGTAATTATACCCATGCTTGATTTGGTGGAGGCAAGTAGCTTGCTGCATGTTATTTTGCTTTGCTGAAATGCTTCTGAGCATTTTCCTCCCCAGATTTACAGTGCTCAGACACTATGAGGGACCACATGGTGGGATGCTGAAGCAGCAAAAGGCAGAGGCTGTAAGCCACAGAAGCATCTCTGCTAGTGTACCCAGGGAAGTCTGCTTGTCTCCTGTTCATGGAAACAGCCACACCTCTCCAAAGACAAAGTATCCACAAGGTGATGAGGAGAAAACACCCCTCCTCTGCTCTGCCCATCGCTTTGGGAGAAGTGACTGCACGATGTCCGGAAAAGAGGCTTTGCTATTGAAATTCAGCCATCTACACTGGGATTGATGGGACAGATGCAATGCTGAGTCCAAGGAGAAAAAAGATCAAACCCACCAGGAATAGGCAAGTTTTCTTGATGGGTATTTGTCTCCCATACCAAAACTCCACAGAGGAATATCTACTGATTTTTCCCCATAATGTAAATTGTCCTTGAATTGCACACTTAACCAGTGTGAGCTTTCACATTTAGTGAAAATATAAACAGATCTTCGGACAGTTAGGTTTAAGAAAGCAACTCATAAAAGCCTGATCACTTGAAAATGGTTGTACAGTGCCCAATTTATTTTAATAGCTACATTTTAAACCTAAGCCTATGTCTCAAATGTCCTACACAAACTGTATCAAAAGTGTTTCAAAACAACCATTTTCAATGAGTTTGAAGCTAGCAGGGAAAGAGGATGAAAATAGTTTAAAGCAGTCTTTATTACACATCAAAAAGCTGTTTACCAGGGCACACATATTTGAATGGAAAAGGGAGACACCTGTCCCTGCCTATGGTGACTGGTAGGAACTACATGATCTTTAAGGTCCTTTCCAACCCAAACCACTTCATGAGCCTGTGATTTTATGATCAGAAAGACCCATGCCTGTCTAAATAGACAGAAATAAAGAAAATGATATGTGACCAGTAAAATACAAGACAGTAACACGTCAAGGTTAGAGGCATTGAAGATTTCAGCCATTCTCAGAAGATACAGCAACAGGGATGGGATATGTGAGGGGATAGATGGCCCACCAATCTGCTCAGACCTTTGAAGTCTGGTTATGACTTCTATCCTGATCTTTCATAATAGTTGTTTGTTATACCAATTATATTCTAACAGTGGACTCTAGCCAGACTCTGCAGACATATAAAGCAGAAGTGAGACATTAAATGGTCAAATATTGCCATGCACATCATAGGCAGTCATGACTCTGAGCAGTGTCCTGCACGGTCCTGTACAGGTACAACCTGCAAAATGCTAATTACATTCTGCACCTTCAGGAAGTTGGTGGTGTAGCTTTTACTGGGCTAAGCCACAAGCTAAATATGTCAAAGCCCAAACTCAGTTGGGGTCTGACTCTAAGTGGGGTCTGACAACAGCATTGAAACAAATTCAGTTCCAAAAACTGTTTTAATGTGCAATGGAATAACGATAATTAAAGTAAAGCTGTAAAGTGCAACCTCTCATAAATATTGTATATCTAGCACTGAAATCAAAGAAGTAACTTGCTGTTGCTGCCAGTGAACTTGAGTGAGGGAGTGTGGGATTAGATGTGGAGTCTATTTGCATTAATTTTGCATCAATATCCATATTAATTCTAACACAATATTGTATTGAATTTGGGGACAGCACTCAGCTCAGTCTCCCTGGTGAATGAAAAATCACTTGTAGAGCTTCAGTAAATCATTTAGTAGCATTAAAAAAAGTCAGGCATGAAATCAGAGGAAAAGTTTAGAAAAGGAAATGTAGCACAGAAAAATCATACCAGAATTAACAAAATATGTAATGAAAGAACCTGCGTATGCAAAGAATAACTATTCAAAATCAATTTCTATTTCCTCATTTCTACAAAGAATAAATTTTTCATGATAATAGCTTTGGATGATGACAAATCAATTCACCTGGGACTGACTGAACCTCTGTTACCAAGATAACATTATTTATCTGTGGGTGCAAACAACAGGCTGTGAATACAGCTAAAACGACACAAATAAAAATGTTCTAGTGAAGACACGAATTGGCAGAAACCAGGACTTGCCTGTATCGTGTAGCAGAGTTTTCCTGAAGTGAGACAGCCTGACAGCAGGGGATATAAATGCTGATACTTCTATTTCACCTGGAATTTCTAAAACTTTAATAAAACATGAACTTCATGATCCACACGCTAAATAACAGAAGTCCTCACTTCTCTGCTGAGCCCTGAGCTGCTTTGCAAGAAAGACACAAGGATGCAGGCGATAAAGGGAGCTGACATTCCCAAGATTACATGTGTGTATTTTCTACTGACATCATGCAACACGATGGATTCCCTGGTGGTATCTGTTTTCCAGTTAACCCGCATTTCTCACAGGATGGGTATACTGGTTATTAATGACTACTTTGCATCTAATCGCCGTCTTTAAGGCATGCTCTTGCTTGGTTGGCTCAATGAGAGCAATTTGTGGCATGTGGCTGGAGGGGAAGCCCACCGGATTTTGGTGCCATCTCCACTGGATGTCACCCAGAGATGATAGAACATGAAAAACATTTTGGCTCTCCTTTAGTCTGTCACTGACTCCTCCTTTGCTTAGTGTACCAGAAATCCTACTGTTAGCTTGAGTGAACACCTTGCCTCTCCACTTGTGAGGCTTCTCCATCCCATGATCTACTGTTTCAAAAAATGCATGGCATTTACAAGGCATTGGTAAAAATAATCAACTAGGACACACTGACTGATTAAAGTCATGGAAACTAGCAATGCCTTGATGCTGCAGCCTGGAAGCAAATGAATGTTCCTTAAAAAATCAGGTGGAAATCGACTCCTTTTTTTTAAGACAGATGAGGAAGGGAGAGCCTTCACCTCAAAGACAGTGCAGTGGTTAGGCCACTTACACTAGAGGCAACAACCACCTTCCCTTCCCATGTCAGCAGATGGGGTCTCAAACCACCACCTCAAAGGCAGGTAACCAACTGCCAGTCAACAGTTCAGGATTCCTCTTGTGTTCTTTCAGATCCTTATTCTTTAAAGCTGTACCCACTCCTCTCCACAGGCAGGCAGACCCTTATGGGAAGAAGCTGATACTTTCCTGGAGGAGAGGAGGTGTGTGCTTAAAGAGTAAGGAGAGAATGGTATCAGACAGAGTATGACACAAATGTTTAGTAAGTTTCATCCAGGGCTATTAACAGAAGAAGGAAAGAACACCCTTAAAAATTTGTCATTAGTTCACGCTTGGCATTTGATTTAAAATAGTGGTCTGCTGGGACAAGAACTGAAGAGAGACCCACCAAAATCACTGGGAATATTCAGTGGCAGCTGAATCCGGTGCCTAGTGGCCAAAATGAATCTTTAACGTTTATAAGTTGTGCTGAATTTGCAAGGTACAGCTAATGTGAGTATAAATTCTGTAGTCAGTAGCAGGAAATTGTCAAAATCATAAACATCAGAATAGTCCTGAAACGATCCAAATCCCATCCAATAGTCCTGAAACGATCCACATCTCACAGCTCTGACACATACTGGTATCAGTGTCCACCACAGTATTGTCGGACAAAGCACTTCAGCCATTATCTTACATGTGTTTGCTTAATCTGATGGCATTTTATGGGAGGTTTCCTTTGTGGAAAAGAGAATAGATTTCACTGAATGGACCAAGTTGCATAAACAGATGCCTAGAACTCTGTTCCCAAATTAACCAAATAATAAACATTTAAATATAACTACTCAGAGTAAGGACAAGTCCTTGAAGTTCAACTCTTCTAGCATCAAAAAATGATGCCTGCTTCTGCAGCACAAGTGTTTTGAAATATGTTCCCATTTGTTTGCATTGCATGTACAGCTGCAGTGGAAAAATCCTGCTGGAGCAGTCACACCATGCACACCTTCAGGCAGGAATGCTCCTTTCCATGCGAAGCCCTTCCAATTTAACACCCAGTTCAGCATATAGTTTAAACTCTTACATAATAGCACTGATCATCTGGAGGTGAAGATGGTAGTAAAAGATGACCTGCCTGGCCCAGCAAGGTGAAACCACAGCTGAGGTCTGCCAGACTCAAACAGATCATCGTGTAAGTATCTAAGAGTCAAAACTGGCCTTCAGAGTTCAAAGAGATGTGGAGTTTATTTACATGTGTTATGAACTGTATTGTGTGCACTTTATATTTTATAATGCACATCATTTCAAACAATGTATTAATATAAAAATCTCAGATAAAGTGGTAAGAACTTTTAAACACATGGCCTCATTTGCACAACTCTCATTCTTAAAAGCAATGATGGGCACTTAACTGTGTTTGTTTGAAAGTACATGACATTTGTCTTCAAACTGACTACTGTATCACAGCAGTAGTAATGAATATAATCTAAAATGGTTTACTCTATTAACCATGTGGATTATTTCTCTGTTAAGCTGTTGCAGGTACATCTTGCAAACCTATCTGAAATAAAAGAATTAATGTGTGGGAAGATGTCTTTCACATAAAAATTGGAATATAGATTAAAAAATGCTGCTTATTAAATGTGGCTCATTAAATTATTTATTGAATACATAATTATTAATAATATTAATATATATATGTGATAAACAATTATTTCACAGGGTATGGTTTGCATGTTGTAATAGAAAAATATAGCATGTCTGCTTAAGTTAGCCTTGTCCTTAACACTATCTAACCTATCAGCTTTTGAATTCTTAGCACTTGTTTGCTTTTGCTTTTATTATTAACTATTTAACAATCACGATGCTTTTAAAACAAATGCTTTTAACTGTCACCGTACATCAACATGACAAGATCAGTTGCTGATGCAGGTTATCAGAAAATCACAAGTCCTTTCTACAGAAAATATGGCCTCCCGAATGTTCCTAGATGGGAGAAAGTTTAAAGTGCAAATATACTGTGCAAATGGTCTCTAAAAATGGCATCATGGAGCTTGATGTTTCTCATGTTTTGGTTATCTCACAGGGTGGTAAACCAATCCTTTCAGCGGAGAACTAGCTGGAGCAGTCAGAAAACTGTTACATTAGCAGTGTGAGGGCAAGGTGCTAAGAAGGCAAATATAATACAAATTTCATCTCCATGTGTTGCATATAAATTTATCTGGCAAATAAAAAGAAAAGGAATGATAAAATTAATGCTATGCCACTGCTAGTTTTTTCAATTCTTGTTTGTTGTCTAACCAGAGCCATGAAGCCCAATTTCATATGACTGGCACTACTGGTGACTGTATTATGATGGCATAATTTGTATGCCTGGAGTATTAAAAAGTCTGCTTATTACCTAGGTTTACCTTACTACCTTATTACCTTATTAATTAGTGCATAGAAATGATGAGGATGTGGAGCTCTATTATTAACAATATTGAAAAATCTGATCTTGACTCTATGGTGTACATAAATTAGCATACTAAAAAAGCCCAGGAGAAGATGCTAGTGAGGAGCTCTCATGGCAAAACAGTGAATGGACTAAGTTTGTCCCTAGGCACACCTCTGCAATGCATGGAGAGTTTCCTCACCCCCAAAGGTATAAGCTGAGGAGATGGACATCGGTGGTCACAAATATTAAGAGTTTCTAAAAACAATGAACAATGTTCATAGACAAAAACATGTAATACCTTCCATGACTTTACCATTTTGGGCAGTGTTTTGATTGGATGAAGACAAGTGGCTGGCTGCCTGGGGCCTGTGAACCTGACCTGGTGTCATTGGTGGGACTGAACAGAGAGAAGCCTATGCTGGCAACACACATGGTTGGAGCTTCAAAAAGGGTGTTTTTTCTTCAGAGTAGGAATAAGATCGGTAAATTTAATCAAAATGTGATATTTAAACATAAATGAATGAATGGTATTTTTACAAAGTTGTTGAATGACAAAAGAACACTTAACAGAATTAGTCCCACTGGTTTAGCAAAAAAGTGAAATCAATTAAGAAATATAAAAAGTAAAAATCAGCAAAATATGATAAAGAAAGCTTAAGTTATCTTAGTAGAAACAATGTATGGCTGCCAAACTTAGCAGAATATACAAGCAACAAATGCAAAAATGCATCAGGTTTCAGATGGAGCTGGTGAAACCGTAAATAATAATGCAGAAGAAAATTGTTCAATATATGCTTCTGTTCTCTATTTGGGAAAAAAAAAAAAGATTGTTTGAGGAAGTATATTCTTTTTTGCTCCTCATCAATATCTTCTCAGGGATAAATATTTCTGAATTGCCAGGCTTGCAGAGTTTGTACTCAAGAGCCATAAATCATTCAACTGACTACTGATATTCATTTTAAATAATGCTTAAAATAGCAGAGAAGGTACAGAAGACGGGAAAATCCTAATCCGAAATTTCAGAGAAAAGTATTTGCATAGGTAGCCTGACATAAACCTCAAGAAAAATGAAGAGAAAATGGATGTCTAGGTCCATAAATTCCTACCCTAAGTTTATGGGCATGAAGAACAGTGTCTCTTTTTTGAGGGTGACTGGTGCTTACTCAGCTGTTTCTGAGGCTGTACGCTCACACCAGGGAAGAATGCGTAACTAAAACTGGAAGTTTGGAAGAGACTGTCCAGAGAGGATGTGTCATTACATCATACAAAGAAAAGAACCAAGAAGATAAGCACCTGTCAGGAAGTAATGTAAGAATATTTCCTCCTGTTCTGGGCTGGGGAATAAGGCTGATACATACTAAAAATCCCTTTGAGAGCCACAATACTATGATATTGGAGTCTACTAATGAGGAATTAAGGCACAAAAATGTAATTAATTCAAGCCAATACAACTTACTGGAAAACAACTCCTAAACAAATAAACTCAGTTCCATTCTTTGATGAATTAGCCTGTTCAGCTGGTAAGGATTTATATGCAAATAAGAGTATACCCCCTTTTTTGTCAGGGAATTGATTTATTCCTTGAGAACATTCGGAGCAGGAGGAAAAAGAATGTCAACTTTGCCAAGCATTTTTATAAAGTGCTTTATCTCCCTTTTGTTTTCAGCAACTAAATTTTGCTCTTCCCAGGCTTCCCATGAAACTTCTGGACTGTCATTACACTGGAGCCCCTTACCTGCTCTGGTTGACTGGTGATGACTGCTGCTTTGCCAGCTGTTTGATGTAGCAGTGCTTTGTGTTTATG
>VYZQ01038544.1:0-14409 GCA_013400655.1 Mystacornis crossleyi
CCATGCACAACAGAGATTATTCACTATCTTAGCAAGGAGGTTTAGTGCAAACTCAGCAGTTTTGAGATGAAACTGCAATCGACTACACAGCAAGGAAGCTTCTCTTAATTCCTCACGATATGATTGCTTTTCATCAATGGCCAAACATGGCCAAAGCTGCATGTGCAAGTTTAAGCATCCTTGTTTCAATACTTCTGTCCCTAGATCTAATGCCCAAAAAGCAGGAGGGACAAGATCTGGGAGTGGTCACCAGTCAGGAAAGTACTAAATGCTGCCTCAGGATCCTTCCTGAAGCGTTTTTCTACCATTCTCACACACAAATAAATTGAATTTCTTAGTGGGCTGATTTCATGAGGTGTTTAAATTCCATTGTTTCATGAAATTACAAGTGCTGGAGGTCACTGGCATCCCACGAATTTCAAGTTACTCAGCCATGCTGGGACCAGGATCTTTTCTGTCAGATTTTCCATTAACTTATTAAAGTTAGTCATACAATCTATTACAATATAATCTATTACAAAAGATTACTCTATTATGCTATTATAATAGATTATGTGATTATACAGATTATATAAAAATTGCATAATCATATAGTTATTTTGTAGGAAAATAATTATTAAAGCCTTCAACAACAAAGTCTAACTATTTTTTTCTGTTGTCTCCCTCATAGGTGTTATCAGTTATTAAATCTTAATGTCTTTTGAAACCTGTAACCAGTACTGGGAGTTTAGGTTTATAAACTGTTCTCCTCTTACCAACATAAGATATTAGTGTAATTAATAAGAAACTCTAATCAAAAATCTTGTAAAGCGAATTTGTTTTGAAGTCATTCAGCTTCTTAAAATTTGCTGTGAATAGCTTGGAGCCTGCACTGCAAGGAGAGGCTGCCCATTCCCATTATGGGTCCGCAGTGTTGGAGTTCAACCTGTCAGGATGACTTGAACCCCTAAAAACACCACCCAGAGTCTCAACAGTTTTCTGCTGCTTGGGACCTCTTCCTTTAGTACTGACATGGGATAGTTAAAATACAGTTCTTAAAGAAAGCTTTGTTCTGGAGAAATAATAGTGAGAATCACTTAAACAACAACCCCAAACAAAAGTAAATGAAAAAGTAACCAAACCCCACCTTTCTAATTTCCCTGGAAATTACTCCAAGCACCCACCCATTTTGCTGCCTTACATCCACCACACCCTCCCCACCAGTTATTTGGCTGCTTTGTCTAAAAATGAGGAAAACCAAAACCCTATCATAAAGGACCTATTTGTTCCAATGTAAAGCACTACGTTCTACAAAATAACACGGGCAAAATTGCACGTTAGGGTAAAGAGAAAATACTGCAACCCCGGGGCAGCTAAACTTAGCAGATGGCTGGGCCTGGGCACACAGCACATGCTGGCCCTCACCAGTTTGAGGACTGGAAATGACTGAAGTCTGCCATCACAAACTGCCTCCATGGGAGGAAACCAGGGCAGCCGTTCTCAGTGTTCTGCTCACTGTGGACTGGAGAAAAAGGGACTGGGTCAAGCAGCGTGGCCTCAAAGTGTCAAAAATAAAACTGGATTATTTTCAAGTACTGTCATTTATTATCAATGCTTAAAAACCCTCAAACAATCCCAGCTATTTTATATTTGCATGATAGGTTCAATAATAGTTTTTTTTCCCACAGTTTATGAAGGCGCTTTTGGGGAAGCCCATTTTAGAAACCGAAGAGGAATTCTGGAGTTAGCCGGAGCCATCAGATGCACCACAGGCCGCTCTCCTTTTGCCTACCTACGCTATGGATGCTACTGTGGCCTGGGAGGAAAAGGATGGCCCAAGGACAGAGTAGACTGGTGAGAGCAACTATTTATATGAGTGATTAAGTGCTGAATGCAGATGACAGATAAAGGGACTAAAATATAAATCAGGCCTGTTGGAGAGAGGGAACTCAGCTTAAACACACCTCAGATTGCTAAGAAACTCTGAAGCATTCAAATTTTGTTCCTGTAGATCTACATGATCTTGCCTTTAATTCAAATTCTCATTGCTTTAATACAAGATTCACAGTGCAACAGAGTTTCGTTGCTGTTGCTGTTTGGCAAAGAGTTAAATAACTAAAGGCTTGTTGGAGAACCTTTAAAGCTCAAACATTGAAGCTATCTAAAGTAAAATTTTTTTTTAAAGGCAATTAAAAAATCTTTTGATTTTACTATCTTCCATGATATTAGTATTCAAAATAATACATAAAAATTATGCAAAATTCAATTTGTTGAAAAATAATTCTAAAACCCAAACCTGTCCATTTAGCACTAAATCTCAGCACACTATCATCAATGTAATTTAGAATTGAGCATTAGCTGACAAGATGATTTTCTGGGTTTTGTTCTTGTTTTGTTTTGTTGTTGTTGTGTGGTTTGGGGTTTTTTTTTTTGTTTTTGTTTTTGTTTTTTTAATTTCTATGCATGAAATGGAGTTACTGAGCTGCGTTGCTCAACTGTTCGGTATCACAGGATCTTTACACAGCGATGTGTGGGGAATGACCAGGTAATTACTTAATAAGCATACAAAAAAAGCAGTAATTGCGAAGTGAACAGTCACAGCATTAACTTTTCCTATTGCAGACACAAATTCCTCAGGCAACCTAAACACCATCTAAACACCACGTGCCTACTATAATCTGATGGTTTTAGGCTACCGGGAGGAAACTGAATGAATGAATGAATGAATGAAAGCATGCAGACTGACTTTGTGGATACATCCTGTTCTTCCACCAAGTCAAAAAGAAAGGGTGTGGTTAGTTTCCAGCAAAAACTTACAACCTGCCTAATTTCAGGTCCTTGTTACCTCCCCCACTTGGTATTCTGGGCTTGCAATGACTCCACACCAGAGACACTACATCAGCATATTTTAATGCCTTTTTTAGCATTAAAATGTCATTAATTCTTACCTGTACTGTTCAGTTCCACAATGCCATAGAAAGTCTATAAATTCTTTGTGCCAATTATGGCAAGAATAATTTTGAAATAATAATTTTGAGCAATTTTCCAAATTTTCTGATGATGATGAGCTAACAGTTAATTTTGTAGAAGGGGCTAGGAGGAAGGCATACGTACATATAACTGAGAATGCTTTGAAGATTCAACTAGCTCAATGTATATCAGACATTTTTCTCATCACTGATTACATGGAAAAGTAGTAATTTTTTCCCGGTGATCTATTAAGCAATTACCCTGGTTTGGTTCCTGAGCGGGTAATATTTGTACACTCACTGATGTTGACTACTTTATTTCACAGCTGTAGTAACCACTGATAAACCCCACCCAGACTGTGTGACCATAAATCACCGTTTCTGCTCCTCTCAGGTGCTGCTTTCACCACGACTGCTGCTATGGGAGGGCAGAACAAGCAGGTTGTCAGCCAAAGACTGAAAGTTACCACTGGGAATGCAAAGACAATTCTGCTGTGTGCGGTGAGTGAGCGCTTGGGAGTTTTTTGCTGTAGGGTTTTGGGGGTGGGTTGTTTATTTTGCTTTGTTTGTTTCCTCCTTCTACTGATTATCTCATTAGAAAGGTATTTTCTTAATTAACTGTAAAACTCTTAGTTTCCCATCCTTCCTTTTGTGACTTTTTTTGCCAGGATGCACTGTGCCTCCAGAAGGCACAGCTAAACCGATCAACTGAATGCAGTTGTTTCCTCTGAATGCACCCCTACTGACTGACACAAGCAAACAACGGTGACCTAGAAGCATCTATGACCTTTCCAGAAAACACAACCAAAACCCTCCTCCTTTTACATTTACATTTGTTGAGGAACCCATGTTATGCTATTCCCTGGAGCAACTACAAACAGGAGACAAGAAAATTCTAACAGTTTAAAAAGGATCTTTTCCCTACTTAGCAGAAAATATTTCACACCATTTGCAAGTATATAATGGACAAGTTTTTGGCATATTTACCCCTGATCAGATGCACTGATGGCTGCAATTTATGAATGAATTCATAATTACAGTTTACAGTTTCAAACAATGAGGTAATAAAATATTTGATGAGTATGTTTATTTCTGGAAGTTAAATTAACAACTATTAATTTGAAAATATTACATAATACAAGTGTACAAATTGCAACAGATTGCTGACCACATCCTGATAAATTTTGTTTGATTGTTCCTAGATATTCTTGCCATGCTGAGGTAAGGGAAGGACAGAGATCGCAAAGAAAGAAAAATCCCAACAAAATGGTTAGCAGGAAAAAGCAGCTTTTTTACATTATTTGTTCACAACTCCCAAAATTTTAGCAAATGCTTTCCAATATACCTCAAAAACTGATTGAAACTGTAGCTTCTCACAAGTCCCCAACATTTGCTGAGCTTTTTTCTTCTTGTCACATTTTTGTATTGTTTTTTTGTTTGTGTGTTGTTTGGGGTTTTGATTGTTTTGTTTTTAAAATCAGGTGCTAGGTCAGTTACTTTGCATGTAATTTTATGCTTCTACCTAGAATGCAAATGAGCTTGAGAATTGGTTATTATTTGCACTAGAGAAATGCAAAACCCCTTACATAAACTTGTTTAAAACAAGTCGGAGTTTCTGACTACCATGGTTTAAAGGCAACCCAGTTGGCCATTCACAGAGAACACAAACCCCTCCCATTTCATAACTCAATTTAGAATTTGCCTGACCTGAAAACAAATGAAAGTTTTGACATTACTTCCTTTCCTCCTTCACATTCAACCTTTACTTTGTCCAGGTGCCTACCTCATTCAGAATCTCTACTTGCTCATTTCTTCCCCTGCCCCAGATGCAAAGCATCTTCTCTCTCACCCTAATTAATCACATTACCGTCCACCCTTATTTGGCTGTAAAGATTCTGCTCCTGACAATATTTAAAATACTGGCCAAGACAGCAGGCATGTTGTCAGGAAACAAAGTTCCTGGTGTAGCATGGAGAAGATAAAGTCTGGAGCAATACCAGGAGAAGAGTAGAAGAAGGAATAGCCCTCAGTTAACACGTTTTGATTTTTTATCATATCATGTTGTTCATGGTATTTACGCTATTGAGTAGCTCTTAGGGCAGCTAGATGCAGCAAAACACACATTAGGAACACTTCCATTTCATGGCAGAATTTGAGTCCATTCACAAAACTGAACACTTGTTCTGCTCCTGGACAAATCTCAAGCAGAGATTTGGCTAAGCTTTTGAAAGGGTAAACACTCAGACAAAATGTAATCAAGGATTTTTCAGTTTACAGACAGTTACAGGCAGAAAAAACCCCCACACTTCTGGGTTGGCACACTGAAACCAAAATACGTTGCTGTAGAAGAAAATGTTCACGCCAAGAAGAAATGCTTATGCCAAGAAATCTGTTAAGTTACAACACTACAATTATAAAACAAACATGACAAGACATGGATTTTATCACACAAACACTTTACCTAACTTCTTACTGAACACCTTAATTAAAAAAGGTGGGCAATTTAGGCTGGACATGGAACATCTTTGCATGCCATGTATATATACCATATATAATTTTTAATGCTATATCCTATAGTAGATTATAAAGGGCATGTGAATGGACGGAAATATCTTCCCAAAGTCAGGTTTCACTAGAGCAAGAGGGAAGGCAGGGAGGGTCACATACCACTTTCTGAAGAGGGATCAGTTATCAGAGTTCCTTTATTACAAAACTGGAAGAAGAGTATTTAAGTCGTTATCTGGCTATTGTATTTTCACCTGCCACGATCAGTGATTACTGACTGATCCACAGGTTCTCAGTCTTACTGAAGCTGAGTACAGCTCCTGTTGTTCTTGACATCTAAGATGCATTGTATGGCAAATATGGAACATGAGGGAGCAATTCTTGGTATTCCATTTGGTATTTTTAATTTCTTCAGAGTAATATAAAACTTACTGTGGTTTTTTTTTTTTCAGACTCACTAGAAGATAAATGTCAAAAAATGGCATGTGAATGTGACCGAGAAGCTGCCAAATGTTTTTCTAAAGCTCCCTACCATAGAAAATACCTTTTGTGGCCAGACTTTATGTGTGGTGAGATTCAGCCTTTGTGTAGATATTAGATATATAACTCTGTATATATTTAAATCTAAAACAACTTTTTTTGGTCACAGTACTGACAACAAATGATTTTCCCCTTTCTTGATACTGCTTCATGTCACCTCAGTCTCTCCACCCCAGAATGGCCAAAGTAAACATTTTTCCTCTTATTTACTTTCTCCCATGCACTTTTATTGACCAAGCAGAAATCTGAGTTTATCAGCTTAAGGAGTAACTGACAAGATTCATTTTTGTTTATATTCAGATTCACAGATTTTTCAGATTCATAGTATCATTCACTGTGAACTTTTTATCCCCTCTCCACTGGCTGTAAGAAACAAATCAAACTTCTCCACTAATGTTTATCCTAGCGTTTGTTAACATTGAACTGACTGGAAAAAAATGCATGAAGTGACAGAGTCAGCACAAAGAGCCTCTCCTCTACATTAAACACTTATTATAAAGCCTAATTTAACTGTTGAATCTCATTCACCTTAAGAAATCCTACCTGCATTAAAGAAAGCCTAATATGATTCCTTTTTTCTAGCATTTACTTTTTAAATAGTTTTGTAAACAGCTGCTTGTTATGGCTCAAGCTCCTTACTCTATGTACACCCCGAATTTCCTGTAAGCACAGGGAGGAGTTCTACCCTTAGAACCTAAAAGCCAGATTTAAAAATGCAAATACAAACCCTCACCAAAACAGAAACATGAAAAAATGTAGAAGTCATTGGGACCAACCAGCTTTCCCACAAGTGTTTGATCCTGCACAGCAAGGATTTATGAAGTTCAGAAGTGTACATATCCCATCAGGATGTAAAGATGGTTTTAGCTAGGGTCACTTCACAGATGTTTTTAACCTTTTGGGAAGAGAAATCAGTGCCCTGAATTGCTGATTAGTACACTTTTTTGTAACTGCTATAGAGTTTAACAGTTTACACTTTAACAGTTATAGAGCCAGGAATGTTTTATGTCTACTTTCACCCATCTCAACTTACTCAAAGATGCAGGGCTAGAGAACAGGTTTGCGCAAGTCAAAGCTACTGACGTGTACTTCAATATTAAAAAAAACCCAAAACAATAAACCCAAACCCCAAACAAAATAACCCACCGCTGTAGGAATAGTGAAGATTTCAAAAGAGATCTTTAATCTTGAGAAATATTCATAGGCAAATTTAGTTCATCTCACTGACACAAATGAAATAAACAAAAGAACAAACCAATGCAGAATGCAAGGGGACAAAGCTCTCAAATAAATCTTACCTTTTGCTTCAGTCAAAAGAACATACATTAACAAATGTCAATCCTGCTCACATGAAGTAACTTTCCAGTCAATATTTGCTCACAGACATAGATACACACATTATATTGCCATAAGTAATTACAGTGTCCGGTCACTTTTCCAAAATAATTCTTTTTAAGAGATAACCCTGAATTTAAGAATTAGCAAAAGAATTCAAGAAGAGAGAATGAAAGGAGCTATTGATGAAGTTTAACTGATCTGAATAAAATCTTTTCCATGGTAATCACCACATTTTCCACGACACAAGAAAATTCAAGTAGTCTTTACCTTGAACTGCAGGAATTTTGGAACAAACTCTACTGTGAGACTGTGTATAGGGTAGTCACAACTTTACATGTAAAGAAGACTGAAATAAATGAAGTGCTTTCAACATCAAGCCTATCCAGGAAAGGCATTCCTTTGGCAAACATAAGTTGAGGACCACACTGCTGGTATGAAATGCTAAGTTTAAAAAGAAGAAGAAAGAAATCACTGTAGCAGTGCAGAAGACAGTGATTTTAAGGCAGGCTTGAAAATACACAGAATGCTCAGGACAGAATAAAGAAATTTATCTGACCAAAATAGGGTGAGATGACCGTATGAGTTTCACAGAGCTATACAGGAATGTGCATTGTTTTTTCAACAGAAAATTCCTTTTTCCTTCATCCTCCAATTTGGAATCAGCTGGTTTAAGAGTAACTTACCTTAAAGCTTTTTTGTATGTTTAAATTAACATAATCCACCATTTTCACTGCCTCATACATAAAGAAGAAAAGCAAAGTTTATTCAAAATGTCCATTTTTAGAAGCTAAACAGCTCTCAAGTTCCAGTGCCAATCACTGCACTTGTGTCTCCAGACGCCTTATCTCTGTAACCACAAGATCAATGTTTATAATTGGGTTAAAATACAAGGCCCAGTAAAACAAACAATTGCAAACAAAATGAGGAATAAAAGGCCAAAAAATGGCAACAAAAAGTCCCTGGGTTGAGACTTTCCAGAAATGTCTCCACATTCTGTGAGGAATAGTCCTGTGAAAAAGGAAAAGGAAAGGCTTAGAGGAATTTTCTGGTTTGTTTTTAGCCAGTTCTAAGAAAAGCTAATTGGTGCTGCAGCTTTAAATTACTTAGCCCTTACTTGGGTACCTGTAAAAAGCATCATTTTGCACTCCAGGAAAAACTTTCTTAAAACCCAGTAGCACCAGATTTAAAGAGGAAGCACTAAGTCAGTGCACTTAGACCTCAAAGCCCAGCAGGTTCCAGTGCCACATCCCAGCTCTCTCCGGTTGTCCCATGTTCCCTGTGCTCTTCTGGGCTCGTTCTGCCCTCTATCGCTGGCAAAGGGAAAACACTACACACCCAAACAAGAATTTCTCCCATACAATTTCAAACAACTGGAAATAAAAGATCCCACCAACTATGAATATTAATATGCTTGAATTAAGACTGAGGTAGTAAAAAAACCCAGAAATTCTGATAAATTATCAGAACTAGGATCAGTATAACTAAACTTATTTATGACTCTGAGGACTCATCCTGTAATAACGACGATGTATCATGACTAAATTCTGATGTATTTAGTTCTCAGCTGACAGCTAATACCAGACACCATAGGAGGCAGTTCTCAAGGTAGGGTTAATATCTCCCAGTGGTTAAGAACATGCCTGTTACTGTTTCCGCATTTGCTACACCTGATCAGTAAAACCACCTGTAAGAAACCCTTGGCAGCATTCACAGAAATAAAGGTACTCAAGAGCAAGCAGTAGCATATGTGGTAATTCAGATTCACATGTGGTTATTAACTTCAGACGTCGGGTTAGACACTCATTTCAGTGAGCAACTTGTGAAACTGTAAGACTATTACTTCCTCTTTATAAGGCCATGTACCTCCTACCCTCTTCCACAAGCTCAGTAAGACTTACCTCAATTCTCTCCTTGACCAGAGCCTCCAAAAGGAGAATAATTCCAGAACAGAGAGCAACATGGCATTTACAATTATAAATCTTGATGTCCAGTAATGCACATCCAGCCAATCCCAAGCAAACTCAGCTATCAGCTGGTATGGCAAAAATAAATACTTAACAATGAATTCTCTCCATTGTCTCCAAGAAGGATCTTTAAGGTCCTGTAAATTAGGATAAAATGACTGTTAACCAATTTTTTATTAAACAGACTTAATACTGGCTTATTTCCACTAGTCTTTGGTTGAAAAGTTGGGGGTTTTGTACACTGAAAGCAGTAATTTATTTTTATTATACTTCCTAGTAGGTAACACTGTAATGCAGTAATTTCCATTAGATTAGAACATCACAGACAGCCAGACCCGGTAAGGCCATTTGTTAAAATACAGGTAATTTGAGTAAAGAGCCTTTCTGTAGTTATGTGAACTTCAGAAGAACCAGTCTCACACATTTAAAGTCTTAAAAGCCTTAAATCAATCCTATTAAAGGTAATGGTTTCAACAGTGGTGATTGCACACAATAAAATCATGGAAGCACTTACTTTGCAGGTTTGTTGTTTTTAAAGTTGCAGTGCAAAGAGATGAAATGATGAATAATTACATCATGTGTTTTTATGCTGCTAGTCTTAATGCTTATTACTACAGTAAGTAGCACACTTAATGCTTTGAATACTTACTAGCAGTTTTGTGACAGTATCTTCATACTTGTCTTCTTGCATAGGACAAATTGTGTGGATGAAAGGTAGGAAAGCTTCTGCATAATCAAACAAATATAGGTATAACATACTGAGTCTTGGAGAACTCTTCAGTGCATACAGGAGAAAGAGTGATTTTCCTGGGTTTACAGCCTAAAAGGTATCAAATTATCAAGCTTCAATTAGTGAAAAAATAAAATGAAAGGGACATGCCAGTTCTTAGGTTTTCTGACAATCATTTTTCAAAAGATTGTTTTTCAAATACAACAGGTCATTAAACTGAGTGTTTTTACACAGGTAATTCCACTACTTTAGCATTCCTATTAGCTTTAAGAGAATCTTCTTTTATTTAAAAAAATAATTAATATACATGACATGACACACTTTATATAAAATTTACCTTATATTCCCAAAGGTTCTGTGGTGGTTTAACACCTAAAGTTTTCACGCATTCCAGTTCTGCCATAATAGCTCTCCTGTGGTTACTGTTCTCTACACTGTAAGGCTCTTTGGTGAAATCCTCCTCAGTCAGTGTTAGGAGGAGTCTACAAAGCAGAAGAATTCAGAAGGTAAACAGTGCCTATTCACCAAAAAGATATGACTAGCAAATACACAACTGCATCCTGAAACACTAAGCTCTTGATACAAAGTCGCACCTTTTGGGTTAAAGAATCATAGAATACTTCGGGTTGGCAGGGACTGTAAAAGATCATCATTACATTCCATTTCAAGTGTTCTACACCAACTGCATCTCAGAGCCTGGGTTTTAAATTTCCTTCTTTTCCAGTTTCCTCTTGCCTGCTTTCAGCATGGCTCCTGGGTGGAATACATATGCATATAGCACGTGCATATTTCCAAAAGAAAGGAAAGGTGGAAGGGGTGGATAAGTCAGTAGAATTTTGCTCTCAGTATCATTTCAGTCTGCATTTTCAGCACTTTAAAAAGTTCTTCGAAAATTGTCAAGTAGCTTGGTAAGTTTCTACTACTAAAAGTTTTCAACAACAGTTGTTAACTTTTTCTGAAATTTATTCTGATACATCAACAGAATATTCCCACAATCTATGTAACAAAGTATGGTCATTTCACAATAAGCCATCCCTAATGAATCTGTCAGTAGTCCAACCACATGATAGTTGTCCTTGACCATCAGGCCTCTCACCTTCCATTTACTTTCTCCAGTAAAAATCTTTCTTTGTAATGTGAAGCCCATGGGCCCAGCTGCTCTAGCCAGAGTATCACTTCCTCAGCAGTCCACTTAGCAACAGGCTTGTGGACAAGAAGATCATCTTCAAATTCTCTGCTACTCCAGTGATAGCCAAGTAGAACCACCTACAGGTAGATTACAAAGATAAATAAACAAAGATCCTTTACCTACAAAGCAAATACATTAATGATATAAATAAACACACTATAAGGGGCTTGACATGTAGAATCTTCCATTTCATGGAGACTAGTATCTTGAAGTTTTACCCAGTGACTTCCATTTGCTGTACACTGCAGTTGTAGCTCCTGACAGACAGCTTGAAGGCCACTTTACTTACTCTACCCAGCTGGAGTCTCTTCTGTGCTGACAATCTTTTTTTCTGTGCATGTAATTTAAGAATATTTGACTGCATGCTTAATGAAGCAAATAGGGAAAACCAACCAGATAAAACTTACTGCTACACAAGTTAAAGCTGTCAGAACGCCTGAGAAAAACCCTCCTCCTCGAGGATTAATTCTTCCTGTGTTCGGAACTGCAGGCATCTGGTCATTCCCATATTTTTGGAAAGTTGCTAAGCTGTGTGCTACATCACTGTTTTGTTCAATATCTTCTTTTCTTTGTTCAATGGCATCAGAAAATAGCTTTTCAATAACATCCCTAATAGGAAAAATATTTGTCATTATACTGTAACCATTGAGGCTTAATATTCAGAAAAGGGACTAATTTTTGGATTTGTGTTTTCCAGCCTCTACTGAAGACTATCATCTTTGAGAGCAAAAAAATTAGTTATTAAAGCTTAGTACATTTAAAATTATATCAATCACGGCCAAACAACATTTTCCTTAGCTTCTGAAGCTAAAATACCACATAACTTCCAAGTCATTTCTTATATAAAATTAATATTGTTTGCTACTGGCAAGCCTCAGTTATTAAAAAATGCTAAGCAGAAGACAACATAAAGGCCTACCATCTATTTAATAAAATATTTTTAACTCCAGATAAAGTATTATTAACAAAACAACTTGTGGGTAATTCAAGACAGCAAAGAGATGCTTCTAGCTTTGTTCTGCAATATGATCAAATTTCTTCCAATAAATAATTCCTATTACAGAAGTAATTACACAATTATTCAAGATCAATCTAACTTAGAATTATTAGAAAACAACCAGCTATATTAAAAGATTCAGGATTCTGCCTCTTCATCTCCCAAAAAATTTAGAAGGGGGGAAGCCCTCCCCTCAAACAAACCTCCTCCCTCAAAACAAACCAACCAACCCACCCCTTAATTCCATGTGCTTGAACAGTTCATTACAAGTGCAGAAGCTGAAAGTCTTTGGGATTCAAATTTCTTTGCGACAGTTCAGATTACCAATAAACTAAGAAAATCTGCAGCAAGCTCAAGAAACCAGGCAGCTAATTTCTGTGGTTTCATTTATGCAAAAATGGCATTCACAAAATAGTTCGCTCACCTGAGGAGGATGTTGACTTTGGGGAATCCTTCCCATTTTTCTCTGCATTCAGGGCATTCATTCTTCTTGGACGATACCCACCACAAGGCCAAGCAATGCCTACAGAAGCTGTGCCCACAGTTCAGGGTGGTGGGATTGACCAGAATGTCGTAGCAGCAGTGGCACAGGAACTCACTGACTGATATCTGCCGACCCAGGCCAGGAGGGGCACACAGGTCACCTTCTGCCCTCTCTGTTTCTCCTGGTAAAGTCTCATCTTCCATTTTCTTTTATGCCTTACACAAACAGAAAGCTCTCTCAGATCTTCAAACCAGATAAGGCATTACTTCTGCAAAGCAACAAGAGAAAAGCTATTATAGAAGTTTAGAATCGTAAGCAATGTGATTTATCAGTGCACCGCTTTTGTCACTCGGATGGTTTTAAACTTTTTAAGTGACTCAGCCCTCCCCAAAATGAAACATGATCTACTTTTTCAACAACATATTCATTGCCAACTACAATCAAAACCAGATTCTAGATGTAAACAGCTGGGGTCAATCTCCCCACACTTTCTTCTCCCATGTTGCAAAACAGATGAAAGTGAAACAAATAACTCACCTATGATTCACGTGACTTTTGACAGTATCTTTAATCAAGGTTTTAGTAAAAGACACCAGTCAAAAGAAATATTATTAGAAAATACCATCAGAGGATACAAAGATAAAGTACCAGTATAACATAATGATCTAATTTACTTCATCCCTCTTCTTTGCAAGCATATGGAATAAAACATTACTAACAGAGGTCAATGCTAGACATTGCTGGGCAACATTAAAAAAAAAGTTTGATCAACCAAGTTATATGCTTCAGAATCATAAGGGATTGATCTGCACACCTTTTCAAAGGTCTGAACTCCACATTAACTTTACTTGTAGTTACTTTGTTAGTATTACAGAAAATGCACTGATAAGAAGAGTTTAAGATGGCTCCAAGGTTACCAAAAATACAAACCTATTTGCTTGATGTTCCTGCTCCATTCTCCTACATAGCAGTATATAGTTTCTTAAGAAAAACACGGATCCAGATCACTCACTCATCATTCATGATATGTTAGAAGATACCAAGAACTAGCCAATTTTCTCCTCAGGCACTATCAAACCAAAATATGATTACACTCTCCACCTGCTTACTACTAACTTACCAACTTGCCATCCAGATCAAGCACAAAGAGGTAAGCATGCAAGCAGGTAAAGAATAGAAATTAAGAAAAAACCTCAAGTACAGAAACAGAAACCAATAGTCCAACAGTGAAACTAGAATCCTCAGACCTACAAACCTGTATTTCCCTGGCAAAGCAGAGGCTGTTGGCTTTCTAAAACACAAGCCTGAAACAGCACTTATAAGAGGAGAAATAAAAACAAGATTTTGCACCTAAAAACATTCTTCCAGTTTTCCTGAAAGACAGCGGCAACAGGATTTCTGTGGAAAATACAGGAAAAATATTTCACCGCTCAGTCTGCGCCAAGTAAGAGCCAGCAGCAGAATGATTCCTAGCTCCTCTCCTGTCTCTTCCTGACTCCAGCTTCCTGCCCTCCGCGCTGCTTCCTCAGGCGCAGCAAGGCCCGTTCGGGCCCACGGCTCTTACTGCCCGGGCAGAGCAGAGCAGGGCAGGGCAGGGCCAGGCCGGCGCGGGGGCGCCCACAGCCCGATACCCCTGCAGGAGGCTCGGGCTGCTCGGGCCCCGCACGCCCCGGCTGCAGCCCCGGGCCGGGCCCGCCCCGCCGCTTCCGCCCCG
>VYZQ01038557.1:0-20659 GCA_013400655.1 Mystacornis crossleyi
AAGTCCAACCACAAACCTAACACAGCTGAGTTCACTAAACCATGTTCCTAAACACCAGATCTACACATCTTTTAAATATGGGTAGATAATGACTCCCCCAATGCCCTGTGCAGCCTGTTCCAGTGTCTGACTACACCTTCAGTGAAGAAACTTTCCCTAATGTCCAATCTAAACTTCTCCTGGCACAACTTGAGGCTGTTTACTCTTGCTCCTGTCATTTGTTACTTGGGAGAAGAGCTCAACCCCCACTTGCCTGCACCCTCCTGTCAGGGAGTTGTAGGAGCAAGAAGGCCCCCCGTGAACCTCCTCTTCTCCAGGCTGAGCCCCCCAGCTCCTTCAGCCACTTTTCATCAGACTTGTGCTTCAGCCCCTTCTCCAGCTCCCTTGCCCTTTTCCGGACACGTTCCAGGCTCTTAAGGTCTTTCTTGTCTGGAGGGGCCCAATACTGACCCCAGGTTTGGGCATAAGCACCCTCACTCCTGTTCTATCAAGGACAACACACATTTGCAGTCTAAATCCAAGTAATTGCTGACATGCAAGGAAGCAGCAGGAGTGACTTACCAGTATAAATGTCTATTCTCGTGGCATCTGCATCTCTACAAAGAAATAAAAACACAATTGTTATTCAAATGTTAAACAGAAATGAAGCTAAAAATCCAGGCACATACAATCATTTCCAAAATAACTAGCTGCACAGATCAAAGTCCACAGGGGCCCCACAATCATCACTGACAGAAAACATCATCCTCCTTTTTGTCTTTTTGAACCTAAACTCCAGCGTAAGACATTGCTGGCACACAAACAGACCTGGTGACAGGAAGTATCACTGGCATTCTAACAAAAGTCATTCTGGGGCTGGGAATCAAATGAGTACACACTTCTGAGCTCCCTCCTGTACAAAACAAACAACGCCTATAGTTTTTCTGTCAAGCTGCCTACAAAAGGTTTAGTAACTCCACATAAGGTCCATCCCAATACATTCAAGGTTGTTACAGGAAACTGCCATTACAAGATCACTGAAGTGAAGCCTTTCACACACTGCATCCTCCTCTATATTTGAAAGTACAGCATGTACGGCATTACTGCCCTCTTCTCAAACCAAACTTGGTTTGCTGACTAGAGGCATGGAGCTGTAATGCTGTAACAAAACCCTACTCGACAGATGCCACAGCCACTTTGCTCCAAGGTTGTACCTCCAGCCCAGCCCAGCCACCGTCTTCCCAGAAGACAACCTCTCTGGTGCCAGAAGGGAACCAAGAGGTGAAAGGAAAACCACCCCAAAGGCCGTAGTTTTTATTACGTTGTATCAACAGTGAACACAGCACCAGCTCATGTAAACACACACACACACACACACACACATGCACACAGCTGATTCCCTAACCAGAAGCTTTCCTGTTCAAAAATGCCCCAGTTTCAGCTCCTTACATCAAAAACTGCACACTGTGACAAACCACATTTGAGAGAAAACAATCCCAAAATATTTTCATAATGCTTCATGACAATACTTCCTGAAGCTCAAGAGAAAAACACGCAAGGCTTGGGAGGCTGCTATAGCATGGATTTCCCACACACACGTGAGACAGGTGGCCCAATACCTGCAATTTCCAAAGACCATGTCTCCTCAAGTGTCAAAATTCCTTTAGCTGTTCTTGCTCTACTTTTCAGCATCCCACTTCTGATTAGATTTTCATTGTCATGGTTGACACTATGATTATTTAGATACCACAAGAGTCACAGCTCCTGTAATACTTATTTTACCAATTTCTTTACACAAAAAGGCAGACTGTTTTTTTCTCTAAATCTATCTTGTATCTTCTATCAATTTCCTTTCCAATATGAGTTGTTCCAGGATTCATTCAAACCTGTCTTTCCAGGAATAATTTTTTTTAGGGGTTTGATGTGGCAGTATAAGAGGAGCAAGTGAAATATTCATACTAAATTGCAGCACTGTCTTCTATTTTGTATTTCTTCTAAAGTCTACTAGAAGTGAAAATTGCTTAAGATTGACTAATACATAGGTGAATTAAACCTTAACCAAGGTTACCTTGGGAATTAGGTGGTCTCAGGTACATACCTGGCGTTATCTACAAGTTCAGCAAGGGCACCAAACAAGAACTCATGGGTAGTTCTGCAACAAAACACAGAAGTCAGCAGGGTTACACCAACAATTAAAAAAAGAGAGACCTTTAAATAAATGAGAATCTCAACTACATTTTAAACAAATCTAGTAAAATGGGTACAACGCTATGGTCTGGCTGATAGCAGACAAGGAACAAGTGATTTACTGTCTGCCAGAGGCAGCCATGTAGCAGCCATCTGCCCCAAACTGCAGCTCACTACGGTCTAAAACATACTGCAAGTACACAGACACGATAGAGAACATGATGATCCAATGAACTATGACCTAGTCAACAGTTCATGGAAGTCCTTATTCACCACATTGACAGGCCTTTACATGGCAACTAAATACTGCCTATAAGTAAATATGGCCAGATGAGGATTATCATAGAGTCACAGAATAGTTTGAGTTGGAAGGGACCCTAAAGCTCATCTCGTTCCAATCCACCTGCCATGGGTAGGGACACCTTGCTCCAAGCCTTGTCCAACCTAGCCTTGAACACTTCTGGGGATGCGGTAGCCATAGCTGCTCTGGGCAACAAGACATGGACAACATTACAAACCAGGTGAGTCTCCCCCATGCACACAGTCTCATTGCAGAAGTTATTCGTGACAGAAAAAAGCTTTCAGATCCTGGCTAACGTCCAGTAGGTGCAACTGCTACTAATCCAGAGAAAGAGTCTTCTGACGCCACTATACCACACCACCTTCTCAACTTAACACTAAAATCATGAACCCAGATACCACTTCAGCACAATCTCAAGAGACATATTCCGTTTCCAGCCCTTTAACTGCCATCTCTGATAAGCAGCTCCCATTTGGAAGCCATTAATTATATGCCTCAACATTGAAAGAAGATAGATGGTGAGAAAAACTTAAGAAGCTAATAAAAATCATTACAATACATTGTCTGTCAACATAAATGCCATACCTCCAGTTCATGCCCAAGATGGCAACCTAACTCCAAAAGCTAACAATTATTTCAAACGTAGATGAGCCACATCCACCATAATGTTAACAGCAAAGACGTGCAGAAACAGTTGTTGGGATTTGTTGCTCCTCTAGGTTTTTCAATGGAGAGACCAAGACCTCAGAAACTGGTTTTATCAACATGTTCCAGTTTGCACAAAACCCTCACATACAGCCTGCTCTCACCACTATGCAAAAAGGGCAACGGGTGACCAAAGAGAAGATATTTATTCATATTTCAGTCTTTCAAGAACAGACACATAGGTACTTCCCACACATAAAATATATAGCTGTCCATACTGCTAATAGCCACAAAATACTTTCATATCCATCTTCATGGTGATTGCACTGAACCCCTCAACACAGCTCCAGTCAGAGGAAAACACATGAGCCTTCGAAGTTATCACTAAAACCATGGGAACAGAGATTTGCATCTCTCTACTCTCCAGAAGAGACAAGACCAATGGGAATGGTGTTTGGAAGGCTATCTTCCTAATCGGAAAGCTTCCACAGAAACACAATCTTGGTGTTCCTTCCTTTGAGCAAGACTTCCTGCTGTCCTGGTTTCAGCAGGGATAGTTAATTTTCTTCTCAGTAGGTGTTACAGCGTTGTGTTTTGGATTTAGCGTGAGAATAATGTTGATAACACACCAATGTCTGGTGCCAAACCATGCATACCCTAAGTCAAGGACTCTTCAGTGTCCTACGCTAGCCAGCTATACAAGAAGCTGGAGGTGAGCATGGCCAGGGCAGCTGACCCAAATCAGCCAGAGGAATATTCTGTACCACCAAATGTCCTGCTCAGTCTATAAGCCAGGGGAGCTGGCCAGGAAGGGCCAATCACTGCTGGGGGACAGGCTGGGCATGGGTCAGTGGGTGCTGAGCAATTGTATTGAGCATCACTTGACTTTTGGGTTTATTCCTCTCTCTCTTTTTCCTATTACTATCATATCTTTCTTTACTCTGGTTTTTGAACCATTCTTATCTCAGCCCACGGATTTTAGCCTCGTACGATTCACCTCCCCATCCCACTGGGGAGGTGAGTGAGCAGATACGTAGGATGATTACAGAGTTCAAGTGTTCTCTTGAGTTTACAAGTGTCTATTCAGCTTCACAGGTAAACATCACAGAAGTTTATTTAGGAAATAACCTGTAATCAAATGGATGCTTTAGCACTAGTAACTATGCTTCATGAGCAGCTTTTACTCCACTATTTTAGGAATATGTCAAAGTACGAAAAGATGCAAATAAGATACAAATAAGGATTTCCAAAGGAACATGCTGGAGCAAAACAACTGATAACACAGCTACAGATGATAAGAAAGGCAAGACAAAACATCTGCACTCAGACACTGTACTGATCTTGACCATCTCCCAAAACTGCAACCTCTTGTGCTGACAAAAGCAAAGGGAAACCTTGCTACAAGCCGATGAAATTCACTCAGCTATTTATCACTAACAGAAATTAATATACACTATAAAAGTCTTCCATTCAGTTTATGAATTTGAACACACTTGTCAATATCTAACTAAAGTCACATGAAGTGCTCCGGCCTGATTTAATCAACTAATCTTAAACAAAACCCCATGGTCTTGCCTTACAGTCAAAAGTGCCTGAAATACTTCACATCCATCATGATCAACTAGTGACAATTTCTCACACCTCCCAGAAAAAGTTTGGGATTATTTTACTTGCAATGTAACTTCCAAAAAAATAGACAAGATGTTGGCAAAATGAAATCTATCAGAGCTTGCAAGTAACCTGCAAACACGTGAGCATATTTTAGATAGGCATCATCAGAGGCAACAACAACCTGCATCAGAGCATTCAAAATACAACTATTACTGCCATACAATAGGTGAAACAACATATAGAAGGGAGGAAAGTATTATCAAAATCCATTGTCTCAACAACAGCTCATGCTGGTAGACACAGACTCGCCTGGACCATCCCACAATGTGCAACTTCCATTTGAGCCAGTTCCATGTAGAACTGCAGGTTTGACAAGGAATAGAACAGGGGAGTCCAATGCTGACAATTTATCGAAATACAGGTTACAAAAGGTCAAGTTAGATGGCTCTAAAACACGACCAACTTCAAGATTCTCTACAAAGAATCATGTGGAATAACGTCCCAAGGGAAGAAAAGCTTGTTTTACGAGTAGTTCCTACAGGAACCTCCTGCTTGAGCCTTGTTGCACTCCGGATCCTGCAGACAAGTACTTAATTACTAATGAGAGCCATAAGACTTCATTTTGTTGCGAAGGAGGGCACATCTGGGAAGATGTTTTATTTTGGCCCATGTGTCAGGAATAACAGCCATTCTCTAAGTAATGCACTCTGTTACAGGCCAAAACAGAAAAAAACAAAAAAGCACAAGAAGAAGAGGGAGTTTGGGGGGTGGGGAGATATTGCTGGTCTGTTATCACCAGTTTTCCTCAAGTCCATAATTTAGTCATCTTGAAGTCTATTTGAGTGACCTTCTTCCACCCCAACTGTGTTCACCAGGACAATTCTAGTTACACAACAACATTCAAGTTATAAGCTAAAGGCTACCTACTGCTAGAACACAATTTCAGGTCCTCTACTTTCAACAAACTCCTTTAATTTATTATAAATATTCAAAATATGCAAATACAAATTGGCTGGTGTCTTTTATGTTTTTGGCATCATCTCAATGAATAACTTAGGAAGTATCATAATGTAACAGCATTTAATTGTTAAGGAAAACCAATGTGAAGGCAAGCAGGTGACTCTGGGAAGTCATAAAACAACACACATGTAATTTTCATGTGCTTATGCACACTGATTTTCATTCTTAGGATCGAAAAGAACTTTAACATAGAAACATAAGTGTTGAAAACAGGCCTTTAAAGGTCATCTAGTCCAACCTCCAGCCATGGGCAGGGACACCCTCCACTACACCAGGTTGCTCCAAGCCCCATCCAACCTGGCCTTGGACACTTTCACGGATCCAAGGGCAGCCACAGCTTCTCTGGGCAACCTGTGCAGGGTCTCCCCACCCTTACAGAGAAGAATGTCTTCCTTATATCTAGTCTGAATCTACACTCTTAGGTTAAAGCCATTACCCTCTGTCCTATCACTACAGAACTTACTAAAAAGTCTGCCTCCACTCAACTATTCATCAAGTATAGCATTTGGAAAAGCACAGTGGTATTTTTATGTTTAAAAAAATATGGCAACTGAATCGATTCATATAGATGCTGAAGGGTCAACTCAACATGCCATCAGCTATGTAAGCATTAAGCTGCTATTGGAAAGATCTGCTGCAGGTCCTCAAGCTCAGGCACCTGATCAACTGTCTCCTGTAAAGCACTTCAGACTGAGTGCTACGAGGTAGACATACAGAAACTTGTCCTAAAGATGGTCTTTAAAAGGAAAAAAAAAAAAAAAGCCACGGTTTTCTTCTGCACCCTAACAGCCAGACAGATGGTCTTTCACTGCAATTTAAAGAACTTCCACCTCTTTGACTATGAGAACACCCTTAGCACTGAACTAGAATTTATCTGAGATGGGATGGTCTTCCTCAGCAAGAGAGAACAGCCCAAAAGACCAGTCTCCTCTATCAAAAGCCCTATGCTGGCCTTGGGTTGATTTGGGGATTGGTTCTTTCTCTTTTTTGCTCATTTTTTTACTGGAGAAGCAGGAGGGTTTGTTTGTCATGGGTTAGTTTGGGGCTTTCTTTGTTTTTAAAATGACTTTCATTACTCCCATTGCCATTCTTAGGGAAGCATTTGACTTATGTACTGATTCGCATAACCTCAAAAGGCTCTTTGTTCATGATGGAGGCTTAGCCAAGCATTAGCTTCCAGCTCCTCCCAACAATTCAGTAATGCAGGTATCACTGTAGATAGACATGCAGCACACCACACGCAGACCAGCAGCATAAGCACAGTGGCAACATGAAGTAGCTTTAATATACTTGAGGGCAGCAGCAACAACTCAGTCTTTTCTAGAACACATGCTTTATCTTCTTATGAAAATGGACAGAGTTCTGGAGCTTTGCAGGCAAACACAAGCTGCTGACAAAGCACTGCCATCATCTGCACGATCTTCTAATCCATAAAGAAGATTGTCTTCTGGTGCTGGACATGAGAATTTTACAAATCAACAACAGCACCACAACATGACTCAGTACTGTCAATCTTCAGGCAACAGACTCTTCACTCCACATGTAAATGCTACCAGCCAAGCTAGAGAGCAAACACAAATGTGACATGGAGCCATTACTAGATTTATCCCCTGTTCAAAGCTTATTACGTTCCTAATTCTGAAAATAAATAGATTGTAATGCTCTTGGCATATGTGAGTCTTAACTGCTCTTGCAGACGTATCTCATCACCATCAGAACCAGACAAAAATACTTTGAAACCAAGTTGCCCGTGTTTTTGTGCCATCTTTAGACTGCTGCAAACCACTGTGATCCTTCACACATTGAAAAGGGAAACAAAAAGATAAACTTGCACTTTTTTTGTTCTTCTATTGATGGATAACAGTAAGTCAACTCTTCCATAGAACATCAGCAGACAACGTTGCACCGGTGACCAGCTGATCAAAATCAAGCAATGCCAAGTGGTTCCACAGTGTTCTTCCAGTTCAGGCAGAATAAGCTTTCATCTCCTCTACACATGGCACTACAAGGCTTAGGAGCAGCAGGCAGGTCTTGCTGGTGCCTGACTCCGCTAAGCGCCACTTCCTGATGGTGCTTCTCATTTTCTAGACATGCGCTCAGAAGATACTCATTTTAAATAATGGCTTTGCCTCTTCTCAAGAGGTGTTATTTTGGGGGATTCACTGGCGACATGCAAAAATCTGACTGGAAGAAGAGTATCATAATCCTGTTGAAAATAAACCTGGAAAACACTCAGTCACACACAAAGCCAGTCGCTGCAGAGGGATGGTGGCCGTCATGGCAGCACACACACTGCTCCGCGGAGATGCGATCGTGGGGGGTCTGGTTGCCCAAGGGGCATCCCCGTTCCTCCCGGGGTCTCTTGTCCCCATACACCGGCTCTCCATGACCCGCGGACCCGCCCGCGGTACAACAGCAGGTCCCGGAGGGACCGCGAGGCGCCCAGGCGGGGGGTAGGGGTATATTCAGCCCCATCGGCCCGCGTGGCTTCGGCCACCGCACTGAGCCGGGGCCTCGAGCAGGCCGGGTGCCGCGGGTCCGCCCCACCCCAGCCGGTACTCACGAGTTGGTGTGCAGGTACTCGAAGGTAAGCTGGGCCCGGTTCAGGCTGCTGTAATTGCCTAAGGACATGGCGGCAGTGGCCGCCATCGGGCCCGGGCCCGGGCCCGCGCCGCATGCACCGGCGGCCGCGCGCGCCTCGAGCCCTCCCCGCCCCCTGTCGGTCACGGTCCCCGCCGGGTGAGCAGCTGGCGCTGCGCTGCACTTCGTTATGCCGCGCTGCACTTCGTTATGCCGCGCCGCGCCTCAACGCCGCGGTGCCGTGCGGTGCCGTGCGGTGCCGTGAGGGCCCGATCCAGGCCTGCTTTGTCTCCGCCGCGCTGGGATCGCACCCGGCGCCGCAACTGCCCCCGCGGGGGGAGGAGCCACGCGGCTGCTGCCCATTGGTCAAAAAGAGGCACGTGATACAAGTGCCCCGGCGCGGCCAATGTGGGCTCTGCGCGGCCGCGTGACGGGCGCGCGCGGCCGGCAGGGAGCGGCGGAGGTGGGTGAGTGCGGTGTGCGCGGCCGCTTCGGGACCCCTCGCGGGACCCCCTTTCCCCCCCAGGCTCTGCCCCGGCGGCAGCGGGAGCGGCTGCCGCGGCCTCCTAGGGCGGGCTTGCGGGTGTGGTGGGACCGGGCTGCGCGGCGAGGCCACCCGGCAGCGGGAGCCCTGTCCGGCCCTGGGCAAACCTGCCGGAGCCGGGGGGCCCGATCGCCGCGGGGCCCGATCGCCGCGGTGCCGGCGGCGTGCGCGGGGGCCACCAGCTGGCCGTAACTGCCAGGTGACAGGTAGGAGCGGGTGAGGGCCGCCGGTTCCGAACGTCGGGAGCGGCTCCGGGACGCAGCTGGATGGAGGGATCCCGCCGCTGAATTCATACGGGACTCCGCGCGGATTTCGGCGGGTGCCAGTCCTGCGGCGCCGATGAAGGCTTCGGGAAGTCACCGAGGAGAAGCTCCTGAACGTGCCCGTACTTACAAAAAAACATTAATGTAAAGGGTATATAAAATCATAAATATTCTTGCTTCAATTCTGTGACTTTGGTTCATCTTGAAATGTGAAGGGATTGAGCTCAGGGCTTGTCCTACCTGTGTCCTGCACACACCATGCCCCCCCCAAAATGCAGCCTGAACGCGGGAACCCTGAAAGCCAGGAATACTTGTCTGAGCACCTGAGTTGTCCACTGGAAAAACATCCCCAATTGTGCTTCTGCAGTGGACACTGAAACAGCCATGACTGTGTCTGCTGTGACTCGGTAATAGGAATCTGAACTAAATATCCAAAATCTGAAGGAATTCAGTCTGTGCAGAAATTGATGTGGCATATTTGTTCTGGAAGAATGTCCAGCAAGAATGAAACACGTAAGACCACAGATTTAAAAAGGATAAACATTATTTGATATTTTATTTATAGGGCACCACAGGGAAAAGGTAAAGATTTTGTTTAAAAAAAAAGGACTTTAATTTTGTCTAATAATTTTCCAACAATAAAATCTAATTCATCAGGGAAAAAAAAAAAGGCTATGGGAGTTGGGATTATTCAACCTGGAGAAGAGAAGCACCCAGGGTGACCTTACTGCAGCCTTTCAGTACCTGAAGGGGCTCCAAGGGAGCTGGAGAGGGACTTTGAACAAGGGGTAATGGCTTCCCACTGCCAGAGGGCAGTGTTAATGGGATACTGAGAAGAGCTTTCCTATGAGGGTGGGGAGGCCCTGGCACAGGGTGCCCAGAGAAGCTGTGGCTGCTCCATCCCTCGAAATGTGGAAGGCCAGGTTGGATGGGTCTTTTGAAGCAACCTGGCCTAGTGGAAGGTGTCCCTGCGTGTGGCAGGGGGTACAAGAAGATGAGTTTGAAGGTCCTTCCCAACTCAAACCATTCCATGATTCTGTGATATCCAAGCTATGTGATGAAAAGTTAAATTTAAATCTGTTACTCATGGTAGGTAAATGGCTAAACCCCAAATTTCATATTTGAGTTGTTTGACCCCCATTCCCAGTGGTGTGTGAGCCTGAGCTAACAAGTCTGCAGCTCTGGCCTGAGAACTTCACTTCCCAGAACAGCATTTAACTCTGTTTACCCTCAGTTTGGCCTGTTCAGGCAAGCAAGTTGTATCATTCCTCCTGGCAGAGATTTCTCTGTGAGTTCTTGTGAAGGCATCAAAAAATCATTGTGCATATGTGTGCAGTGGCTCTTTTAGACCTTACCTCTGAAAAGCTGTGCACAGCAGGACATCAAACTGCATGAAAGAATTAGGAAAATCACTGTTGAGAACTCTGTTTAGGTTTATTTGGTTTATGACAATCAGTGAGTCTATTAAAGATTGTAGCACAATCTGTTGTGCTCAGCTTTTGTTTTGTCACATTGTAGTCAATATCAACAGCAGATATTCAAAAGCAATATAAATCCTATCAGTGTAAGGGCAAGGTAATTACCCAGATACATGTTCCTGAGGAACATGAACCTGAACTTAGGCATCATATCAGCCTTGTCCTCTTAGGTAATCTGAGTGTCTCTGTGCCTACCAGGAACTTTGCCTCATCATCTTACCTTCAGGCAGGAACCAGTGTTTCTTTCCTAATACTGGAGACTTTGACAACATCATCTGAGTACTGCAGTGCTCTGGACAGAGCACTTGAACATATTCCTGCTGCTCCTATGGGATCTGACCTGTTGTGAGGATGGACTGGCTGGATGCCAGTCCTTTCCATCTGGCTCTTGGTAGAAGACCAGTACATTGCAGTTCCATTTCATTTGGCCAGCCCAGGCAGGAAACTGCTCATTACCATCTTGCCTTTTGGTGGTAGTCAATTCCACATCTTTTTAATTTTCTTTGACAAAATTGAAGTGAGAATTTAATTCTTACACTTTCCACAGCTGTTCTGCAGTAGGTTTCAGACATGTTCCTGACTTCTGCTCTTTGGTCTCTCTTGCCCAAGTCTTGAAAGATTTATACTTTCGGTGCTGGCTCTCTGAGCTGCCAGACATTGGCCCAAGGTGTAATGAAATTAATTCACCTTCTGCAAAGCAGCATTTGGATTACATCACAGCTCTGCCTTGGCCATGGCAGAGCTATGCTTTGATGAGAACCTCTCTCTCCATGGATGGAGACATAATAGGCTTGTTTGGCCTGTGTACCACTGCTGCAAACTGCTGAATTTCTCAGTACTTTAGAGATGAAAGTCTTCCCACTGGAAATTCACATTTATCCTCTTTTGGGGCAGCTGTTTTTTCTTGAAACTCTCTCCCCAAACTTTGTTTAAATAGTTCTAGATCTTCCAGTTATACTGGTTATGACAGGCAACCTCCCTTTTTTTTTCTTCTGCTACCAGCACCATTTCTCTTAGTTTCTGTTGAATCCCAGGATCTTTGCATCTTACAGTAATGGGCAAAACAAGTCTGGCTGCTCAACTGTCACAGGCAGTAACCCCTCATTTTTGAAGTCTCCGGTGCAGAAGAACGCAGCAGTTTGCTCTGGTGCACATAACTTTCCTGATAAATGGCCTGTGGGTTGGTGGCTTGTCCAGCCTGTATGTGTGGAGCTTGGGGCGAACTGTATTGCTCTTCTCTACCCTAAAGCTGAGTTTCTTACTCTGAAATAATCCCCACATCCCCTTGTAAAACTTGTCTTTTGACTCCATAGTGTTCAAAATCTATGTTTCTAGGCTGTGGTGTGAGTTCTCGTGCAGTCCGGTGTGATGCTTGCTGGGTCCTTACTCTGGCATAGCATTTTGTTTAGCCTCTTTCCTCTGGAGTCCAGGCCATAGCCTGAGGTCATTGAAGAGATTATTTATGTGGCCATTGCTCTGCAAGTAGAAGGTAACCACTTCTATACCTGTGTGGGTCTTGAGTCAACAATTATTCTTTTTTTCCCCCTATTTTTTAAGAAGCTAGACTTCCAAGCCAGTACTTAATACATGAGTCATCATAGAGATAAGTACTAGATTCTCCACCAGGTAAGTGCCGTGAGTACAGCAAAGTGTCTTTTCCATATGCCTGTGAGGTCTCCCAAGTTAACTGTTTGTAGCTTTATTCTGTGTTTATGTACATGAAGAAATGTAAACCTTTGCATTGTAGAAACAAGGTTTTCAGTGTCAGAGTGAAATAAGCAGGCAATGAAAAATAAATCTGTGACACCGCCAGTAATCCTCAGGGGTTTACTGGTCTTTCCTTTATCCTTCATTTTTCTGGAAGGAAAAAATGGTATTGCCTTTGGATGCAAGGTCCTCTGTCTTTGTCATGACAGAAGCTGCTGAAGTTCTAGGTCAGTGCTGTTCTACTGGGCGTTCACATTGGTACTTCTCTTAAGAAGGCTGGGTGCAGTTGCAAGCCCCAGTAATCAAATTGGCATGGATCTCTTTTCCATTGCCCTGAGTTTTGTAGAAAGGATTTCAAAGCGGCTTCCTTTAATGGGCTTGAAATCATGTTGCCTCACAGCTTTTTGGTTCATTCTTTCATGTCATGTGATATGCTGCCTCTGCTGTGTGATTAGTTCTTATTGTCTCCCTGTACAGAATGGGAGCTTCCGCTGAAATACGCCGCTGCCTCCAAACAATGTGGGGTGTTCTCCTTTAGAAAGAGCATGCCAGTCTCACTCACAGAGAGTAGCTACGTCAAAAAGCATCAAAGCATTCCGCCTTTTCTTGAGCATGAGTTGCATCTCCATGTCGATTCAATACAATGCAAGAACACAACCCTGAAGTCAAGAATTTGGAAGGAGGTGTTTTCCTCCTGGCTTCTCCTAGCAAGGAGTTATTCCCTGTATGACCCGGGGCAGCCCTCTTTCTTGTGTTCATAGCCACATCTGCCCAGCCTCTCTATCATTTGCATCAAGTAACAGAGCAATTTGATGACTAAATGCAAGTGTCATGAAGTTGACCTCTCTTCATGGAAGTGTCATTTTCTCCTATGTTGGGAGGCCTAAATCCTGTGGTTCTTCTCTGGAACAGTAGTTTTATGAACAGTCTGTATGTCAGTCCTCTTGATGCTTTGTTTTCAGGGAAAGTCACATCATGGATTTAAATTCCTTATTTCAGTCTAGATACCATTCTCAGTGAGACATTGGTTGTCAGAAATTACTTTGTAATTGAGTTTACAGAAGAGTGGGTAAGATTAGGTGAGAGCAGGGAGACATCTTTGAGTGAATTGTCAGCGGAATGGTGAACAGGGAGGATCCTCCACTGCCACTCAGGCTCCCACTGTCCTGAGCCCAGGTTTGATTAACAAATTAACAACATGAAAAAAATGTCACAACTATTACAGCATTATGTCACCACCTCAGGCCTACCACAGAAAACACTCTGTGCCTTGTCAGGAAAGACAGGCAGAAGAGCCTACGAGAAGATGGTAGAAAAGGAGCGATGGTAGTGTCTTACAAGAATTTTCCTCACTAACTTGAAAGAGTTATGGATGGCATGAACTCATTGTCAGAAATTGATAGTTTGGTGTAGGTTGGATGGTTTTCCACAGGGATGCTGAAAAGGACCCATGCCTGGAGGCTTTCTGCTCTGAACTGTAACTATATGATGTTTTTAGTGGCTTCAACCAATGTAAGGTGTGCAGGCTTCTTAACAAGGTGACTAACTAGTACAATTCTTTTCATGAATCAATAGTTTTCCCTACCTCACTATTTGAAATATGTGGACTGTGTTACTTGTGAGTTTGGTCCAATTCAGAGTCTGTTTAACCCAGCCTGATGGATGTATGCCTGACATGGGCAGTTCAGGTAATTTCAGTCTGGCAACTTGAAAGCAACCAAAAACATACTCTTGTAGTGAAAAACGTATGGAAATCTCTTGGGTGCCTCATGGAAGCAGCATCCAAGTGGATTGAGCTATAATACCAATGAAGAGATGAACAGCTGTATCACCACATCTGGCGCAGAACACACTTGGGAAGTGCTACGGAGAGAGCAGGGCTGTCCCGGTCATTCCCATCAAAGCATCTCTCAGTGATGACTAGATAACTGCTCCTCTAACATGTGCTGGGAACGCCACCACGGGTCCAACGTCTTTTGTCGCCTCTGAAGGCATTTATCTCTCCTAGCTTTAGCTCTAGACAAGTGCAAGGTGCACCAGAACCCTGGGCTGCCGTTCTGCCTTATAGCAAGCTGACATCAATGTGAAGGCCTGACTGCCTCGGTGGGAGAGAATGAGGGGAACTTCACAGATGTGTAGTATCTTCCCTGGAATATCATGGTTTGCAGGAAGCTGGTCAGTCTGGCAGTCAAGAGATGGTGTGAGGAGCAAAAGTACTGTAGCAAAAAGCTGTCGGCACTCTGTCAATACACAGCTCCAGAGACTGTCCTTAGACTGAGCTGGGACTATCAGGAATCTGGGAAGTTCTTGGGAGGCCAAAAAAGAAGAATCTGTGAGGCAGTATCATTTTTTCAGCAACTTTACCCTGAAGTTATTTCTTGTCACTCAGATCTTCCATCCAAACCTAGTTACTTTCTTTAAGAGAAAAAAACTCAGGAAATGTTTTATCAGCACAGTTGGATCATCTCATGATGGTTTGACCAATCCTCATCAATCCTGTAATCCCATCCATTTGGAGGATGTGTGGAGATGTCATCATGCTTCTTCAATACATCCTGAGCCCCGCTTCTTTGTCCTGCATCGGTGATCTGCATAATACATAATCTGCATAATATTTTAAAAAGACAAAGGACTTTGTTCTATAAAAGTGGTTTTGATTGTGTGCCTCTCCCAAACTCTTTCTCTAACCCTGCCCCGCCTAACATAAGGAATAGCAGAGTATCCATAGGCTCACAAGGAGTGTGGTGGTGGCTTGTTTCCTACTGGCATGTGGGATAATGGGTATGTGGAAGCCAATGAAGAGACTCCAACCTGTGTTGAAACTAAGTTTTGGTGTTGTACCACGTGGCAGTGGCTGAAATGTAGGAAAATGCCAGCATTAATGACAAAATTGCAAGGAGGTGTCCGGCTCTGGGCTGAGGTTGAATGGAGGGGTGATGGCCAGGCCAAAGAGGGGGCAGCCCTGTCCAGGGGCTGGGCAAACAGCAAGAAACAGTCAGACAAAGGGATGAGAGAGAGTGTCAGCAGTGCTGCCTGACTAGGATCACTCACCAAGGCTACAATCACTGAACAAAGGTGCAAAATCAGCAAGAAATTGAGCCTGAGAGAGAAAGAACTGGGCTAGGTTGTTCATATGGCAGGGGGAAGTGGGAGCAAAATAGAAGGCAAAGCATGTGGTTGGGGCTGTTTGGGGCCAGGGTGGGCATCAGCTCAGGAGCATGACACCAAATCTGCTAGGGCTGTGTGGGTGGGTTTGCCTTGCTTCTGCAGCCACAGCAGTGGGATGTGACCCCCAGCATCATTGAACAAGTTCCCTGACATGGCAGCAGTGAGTTGTGACTTAAATTAGCAGCTCAGTTCATCAGAATCTCAGAAAAGGCCATTTAAAGAATCTCATTTTTGTCCACATCCCTCTGCAGTCCTCCACACAGGACTGAAAGACAGAAAAAGGTCACAAACTGTCTTCCCAGGAAGAGCTGCCTGCAGACCCTTTCCCAAGCTGCTGCTGGCAGAGTCTTTGAAGTCAAGACAGTACATCTCACACTCCAGCGCACCAAGCCGTTTGATTCAAACTGGGAGGTGACCCTTGACAGGAAGGCTTCACCATTTCCAGGCAGCAGGGACACGCACCACCAGGCCTGTCAGTGCAAGTCAGTGCCACCAGAAGTCATCCCAACTCCAAACACTAAATGGGGAAGCTGCCTGAAAAATGAGGGAACACTTTTGCATCAGGAATTACTCAATGCTTTGGTACACAGTGTTCCCAATATTTATTTCAGTGTTCTTATAAATGTTCTATTTGAAGAAAAATACTGTAATTGGCCAATATTCCACAGAATCTAAATATTTTGCTCTAAGACAGTACTTCCTTCTCCCACTTCACAGAGATTTAATTCTTTGCTTATTATGTGGCTCAGGCTCCGGCCGTAATGAGGGCTTCCCTCCGCTCTGCTCTCTGTTTACATGTAGCTAAGGTCTTACTCCAGCTACTGTCATAGCAAGAGGGAGAAAAGAATTTATCCTGAGTTAATCCTGGGAAAAGCTTTCCATCTGACAGAGTTTCCACTGAGAATGAGGAACATGAAAGAACACACATAGGAAGAAGATGGGACAACTGGGGGCAGAAGCTAAGCATCAACTGTGCAGAGAAGGGGGCACTTGCCAGGAATGGAGAGCCCTTGAAAGAGAGGCTATGGGATCTCAGAGCTCGTGGGTGGGACCCCCGGAGCTCACAGCATGATGAAGAGCAGGCAGAGTGGGTCAAATGCCCACAACTGGAACTTGTCCCTGCCAGCTCTTCCCTGAGGTTCTCCAAAGCCTTTGCTTGTTGAGGGGCTTGCCTTCCCTCTGGTTGGCAAAGGTATTGCCGAGTTTCATAGTGCTGAAAGGGTTTTAGGCACACAGCATGGTCCCTGCTGTGGAGAAACATCGTGTCCTGCACCCAGGGCTCTGTGGTGTTCACAGGTGTCTGCTGGATTCATGATCTGGAGATACACCAGGCAGAGAGGAGTGTCAGCCTGCACTGAGGAACTCACCTTGGCAGGACTGCCATTGGAGCACACAAGTGGTTGGCCATGCTCTCCCCTTTCCCATGTTCATGGCAGAGCTGAGGTCAGGCTGCTGGGCTGTAGCTGTTGGAACAAACAGGCACAGCTTTCCAGGTATGCACACAGGTGAAGCCCAGCTTCCTTTTGGGATGCCAGTAACTGATAGGAGCTGAGTGTCTCTCAAGCAAGTGCTTCCCTGAAATGAGGAGAAAGACGAGGGGACTGGAGGCCGAAGGATTCAAGGGCAGAAGTGACAGCATGCAGCATGTTGGTGCAAGTTCTGCCCAGCGCAGGAAAGCACATTCAGCTGGGAGCCCATCATCCCAGCCTGGTGTTGAGCTGTAGCTGATGAGTTTTGGACCAGCTGGAGGCTCCTGCTGCCACTGAGGCTGAGCCACAAGGCTAGGCATATGATGTGGTTGTCAAGGGAACCTGGAGCAATGGTGTCTGTCAGCATGGTAGTTGGTGGGACAAGCTGCCTGCTCTTTTTTCTTTCAGCAGGAAGTTTGGCAGTTATAGTGTGTGTTCTGTGCTGTTTCCTCAGTGGCCAGTCTGCAATACCTGCTGTGTTTCCATGGGGTGGTTTGAGAAGTCCAATGTAGGAGCATCTTAAGAATTGTGAGGAAGTTTTGTAACATCAGATGGAGACTTTGATCCTTTTTTTGGTCTCGGTGGATGTTGATGATATCCTTCATTATTCTGCTGGTTCACTTTACCATGTGTACCTGGGGCCAGGAAACAACAGCCACTGGGAGAAGAGAAGGGGCCTTGTAACAATCACCTGCTGATATGCAGGGTGTTAAAGGTGCGTGGGTGTTAAGAACAAAACATAAATGCTGTGAGGTAACTGGGAGAAGCTTTGCTTTGTGACAGCTGGTTTTTGTGTCCTGCATCACAGCTGCTGGAGTGGGGACAGAAATCGGGCACAGTTTGGCTGGCAGGCAGAGCAGCTTCTTGAGGGACCAAACAGAGCACACGGGATGTCCAAATGCAGGCACAACTTGCAAGGAATGGCAGAATTTTTGTGAAAGATTATTTTAAGATTTCTCTGTGTGCAATCATACCACTGAGAAGGGAGAAGGAATGTCATGGTGATACCTGGATTGGGAGGCAGCTGTTGGAATATCATGGAAGGCAGTAGCTGGATTGGGATGCACCTTTCATCTGTAAAAGAGTCAAAAGGAGCCAAGTGCTGGTTTGTGACCTCTATACACAACGGAGCTGCAGTTGAGCCTAGTTCAGTGACTGAAGTTGGAACTTAAGAGAATCACCTCCAGAAAAGGGAAGGGTGGGAAAGCACATTGCAAGGGAGACAGCAGAGCATCATGAGATGCTGGTGGGATCTTTTGCTCCAGGATAAAGATTTGTTCATACTGGCTTTGCAGTGGATAAATTAATCTTCCATCTGCAAATTTAATTTGACACTACATGTGAAATGCTGAATAGAGTACTAGCAATCTCAGTTGGTCAGAGCATGGTGCTAGTAACCCCCAGGCTGCACGTTTGAGCCCCCTATGGGCCATTTACTTAAGAGTTGAACTTGATCCTTCTGGGTCTCTTCCATCTCAGACTATTCTGTGATTCTGTGAAAAGCTCTGTGAATCTCATTGTGCGTGGACAGGGCATTTTAATGCAACAGTTCAGCCTGCCTGCAGTATATTAGGCATAGCAGCAAGGATTAGGAGTCCAGTGCAAGAGTTGGCAGAGTCACAGCTGGGCAAGGAAGACACCCAACCAGGTGGCTGTTCATTTCTTTCTTACATAAGCCGTCTACAGAAGAAGAAGCAATGCCCTGGCATGACAGTATTGCTCCCTACACAGATGGTCTCCAGTCTACAGCTTTCATATCTGAGCTTGTGCAAAGCAAGGAGGGAACAGAAGAAGAATGTTGGTAGTGCAGCCAGCTATGCATCAGAGAAAAGTCTACAAACAGCTATGAAAATAATGGAAAAGAACAGTAACAAGTGACATTTATTACAGCTAGGAAAACATCTGATGTTTTGCACGCAGAAGGTACAGCATTGCCAAGAAATATCTCCTCATGGTAAGTCCACAAGACTCGGGTAGTGCAAGAGGACACAGCATGGAGCTGCAGACAAGGCGAAGGATGGTCCTGGGGAGGAGCAGCCCTGAAGAGCATACTCAGGAATATTTTTCCAAGTCTTCTTAATTCCTTGTGGCTGTCCCAGGGGAGAATCAAGTGACTCATATTTTCAAGGAGAAAATATGTTCAGAAAAGAGTCTGGTCTTGAAATAATTCACATGGTAAATGAGACAGAAGGGCCTCTGCCTGGGACAGGTGCAAACAGAGCTGTCACCAGAGAGCAGCAGATGAAAGCTCATCCTCTTGATCCATAAGGACATGGTAGTCCTGGAGCATGGGGCAGCCATCACCGACTACAGACAGCAGAAAGCTCAGAGGTGTGACACACAGTCAGGCCCAACACCAGTTGGCAGGACATGACCCACTGGGAGCGGCACACCCAAGTGTCTTTTGTCAGCATGTGATGTGGCTCATTAGCAAATACCAGGTCTGGTATTTGCTAACAGGTGCTCCATAACATTACAGCTTCCCGGTTTCTTGGAGTCATGTGGCACTGGTACCTGTAATGCAGTTTCCATACTGCCAGTGACCACAAGAGAGCAACCTCTGAGTGCTGAGGCAGATTCGTCCCCAGCTCCTCAGTCCTGGAGGAGAAACTGTGCCTGTAACCCAGGCTGCCCATAGCCAGGGCTGCCTGCAGCCAGCCTGTGAGTGTGGGCCATGCTGAACCCTGCATTTGGGGCTGTGTCTCCCTCCATGCAGGCAGTGTTGCAGCTCCAGGACAAGCAGTCTGTTTGCCTTGGCACAGGGCTGCAGAGAGGACCTGGGCAGTCCAGGGGGTTTGGCCACCTCTACCCGGGTTTGTTTGGCCTTGCTTGTGGTACAGTAGTGCCACTTTGGTCTCTAGTCCCAGTGATTTGGGGGACCTTCCCTAAACCCATCCCTGCAAGAAGAGTCATCTTGCTGTTGACATACAGCTTGTGAATAAAGCTATTTTTTAGGGCAGTCTGGAAAGCGATTCCTTGATTGCCTCCCAACATCCTGGTGGTCAAAACCCCTAACTCCTAACTGACAGGCAAGGTTTTTGGAGATGCAGATGGCTGGTCTAGTCTTCTGGGAAAGCCCTGAAAGCGTTGGCATGTTTTGCAAAATAGTTCAGGCTGGAAGGGACCTCAAAGCTCATTTCATTCCCCTGCCATGGGCAGGAACACCTTCCACTATCCCAGGTTGCTCCAAGACCTGCCCAACCTGGCCCAGAACACTTCCAGAGATGGGGCAGCCACAGCTTCTCTGGTCTACATGTGCCAGTTCTTTACCTCACGGGGAAGAATTTCTTCCTAACGTCTTATCTAATTGTCTCCTCTGTCAGTTTCAAACCATTCCCCCTTATCCTATCACTATCTGCCCTCCTAAGTACTGGAAGGCTGCAATGAGGTCTCCCCAAACCCTTCTCTTCTCCAGGCTGAGCAGTATTTGGAGATGCCTGGAGCCTGGGTTTTAGGGGTAAGTGACCAGAAGTGGCATCTTTCCTGAACTGCTGTTCTTTTTCCAAATCCTCCCTTTCAGTTCACCTCTCAAGAATGTCCTGTCTGTGGAAGTACTGAAGCAACCTCCTTCAGTGTAACACACAGCCAGGGCTTCATGTGAGCTTCCAAAGCTGCAGCTGAGCTGGAGCCTCCCTCTGTTCTGATAGCCAAAGATACTTCTCTCCAGCTCTAGGTGGGGCTTCTGAGGTTGTTGCAGTGGGGTGGCT
>VYZQ01038560.1:0-10692 GCA_013400655.1 Mystacornis crossleyi
TATGAGAAATAGCTAGTAAAATACCGTGAAAATACTTTAGAACATGTGCGTAATCATAGAATAGATTGTAAAGATATAACTCTAGGATGATTTGCATATGTGTTACTAATAGGCATCCTTTGCTGACAGTCTAATTGTACAATACAAGATACTTCTAATTGACTTTTACTAAAGAATTTTTAAAAAATGCTCCTGTTCATATTACATGTAGCAATAGCTTCATTGCAAAATTACATGTATGTAGTTCTGTCTACACATGTAGGTTTTGTTGCAGTGACAGTTGTACTTTTTAATTAGCAAGATGTTTAATTAACTTGGTGGTCATGGGCAGTTTTATTTTCAATGTCAGCTAGAACAAATGCTAAATAAAAGGTTGTACATGGTAGTTATGTGAAGTTTGGTAAACAGACAAAAGAAAGCTAAGCTCTGTAGGTGACTTAAAACATCTGATGACAAAGATATTTGATTGCCTGCCATATTAAAATAAAAAACGTTGAAAATTTTCTTGAGCAAAAATTTTGAGTACTGTAAAACGTATCCTGTAACTGCTTTGTCTCTTTAAAAAGATATTTGCAGTAGTAACTGATCTAGCATTGGAAACCACTAAGAATTTTAATATTGTTCATGTGTAATTGCCGCAATCTCTGGTCTTTGCAGGAGATGATACTTAACATACTCAAGGTTTTTTCCCATGGTGTTTCTTTCTCGGATTGCTAGAATAAAGTCCATGTTTATTTCAGTCAATTGTACAGAGAAATAAACAGTTTACATTTTTAGTTGATGCATAACTTTTTCCTTTGCTTTGCTCTATCTTAAATTCTAGCTTCACCCTTAGTTAAATTTTGTGGTTATGTTTACATACTTCCCCTCAGATCTTCAAGTAGTACAGTGTAAGCAGCTGTATAACTCTGATCACGAGCTGCTTTGCAAATGGTGCAAAATATATGAGGATAAATCCTGTATTGTGCGGATTTATTCCACCAAAGATTTTCATCATCATTTGTGTCACAGTAATTTTTCAAAATTACTTAGCCAATATATTAACTCTCAGTAAATCATATATTCAAGATCTTTTAGTTTTATGAGCTATTTTAATGAGTTTCTAATTTTTAAAGAGTTTGTCTTTGAAGTAGAGTAAGAGTATGGCCCCGCAGTGCTGGTACCTAGGTGAATAAGGTCAGCAAAGGGGGAGGGGGTGGTTGTTCTCTTCCCAGGCTAATAAAATGTGGCATTTTAAGTGCTGTAGAGAGTGTCTCAATTGTGGCCACTGTCGCATTTAAGTAACTACTGAGGGACACTGAATATGCATTTGTTTCATTCAAACAAAGTAAAACAATTAAGTGTTCCTTCCTCTACGAATGTTATAAAATATAATATATATGTTAATTTCCCTTATTTCACTCTTCTTAGTGGATACTGGGGCTTGGGTGCAGGTGGGAGCCTTCTCTTGTTGCTTTTAAGTTTGATGCATTTTACAGCAGTTGTTAAGCATCAGCATCTCACTGCCAAGTCTCTAAATGGTAAAGCTTTTAATTGTTTTTAGAGGTAAACTTACTGCTCATTCTGTAAAAATCTGTTAGTGTCATTTTGACATACAGAAAGTTTGAAGTCTTCTAGATTCTTTAGTCACCAGATAACAATATTAATAACATAGTAGTGTATAGCAGTGTATAGGTGAAATTTTAAAACATTTGAATTTAACTTGTATTTAAGGTTGATAAATATGAATGAATCAGCCTGGGGTTTTAGGTGAAAATATTTTCAAATTTAAGGCTTTTGTGCCCCAGTGGGATTATTTCAGTGGTTGACTGAAACATTTAGGAGAGGTGAAATGTTTCTTTACCTCCAAACAGAGGGAATTGAGTTGGGAATTGGGAACAGAAAAAGGAAAAAATCCCCAACTTTAAACATCCCTCTGATTATGATTATCATGAAACTGAGCTTTGCTTCAAGATCTTAGCCAATGCTGTTTTCATAATTTAATGGGTATTTATTTTCTGAGTAGTAAGTGATTTGTATTTCTTAGGAGATGCCTGTAGCAAACTGAATCTATTAATAAGTAACTCATTTGCAGCATTAGTGTACTCAGTCATGAGAAGTTTAATTGCAGTTTGCTTCTATCATTTTTCTTGACAGCTGTTGAAAAAAAATAATGCAGTAGATTTGGATTTATACTGACTTTTAAGGAGGAGATATTTGTTCAAAAGCAGTCAGAGAGTGCAAAGATCCATGCCAATATTCAGAATTCCTATTTCCCTTGAATGGAAGGTTGTGATAAAATGGTACATGGTGTGTTTTCATTGCCTGTTGAAAGACTTTCATGCAGTTAAAATAAGCATTTTGATGGTGGTTGAATTAAGAGTTTTTGTCAGTCTCTTCTCATCATGGATGATTAGACTAAAACGTCTGCTTGTCTTGACTTGAGATCACCACAGCTTCAGATAACATGCTTTGTGATTGAAGGTCGAAATATTTTGAATTCTAATAGGCTGCCAGATGAATTGCTTGAAATAGACTGTAAAATTTCAAGGCTTCCTTTTCCATCTGCTGTGAAAAGAACCATTGGGAATGGTTGAGCTTGATGATCATAGAATTACGGGATGGTGATTCTAAAACCCTCAAAGGGAAGTTGCTATGGAGATCTAGTTCCAAACTGTGAAATGATTCACCTCTGAAAGGCTTCAGGGTCTGAGAAGCTGAACACATCATTGTTCAGGTGGTCATTGGTTAGGAAATTGCTGGTGCCTGTGTAATCAGCACTCCTGTGGTAGTTAACGATCTAAAAAGGTTTGTTCTGAATGATGTGGGACAACAGCAATGTGCATAAGATGGCTTCTCTCAATCATAGTTTGCTCAGCCTGGTGCTTGTAAAAATATAGTGAGCTAAATGGCAGAGAGACTAACTGCTTCATTGAGGAGGTCTTTTAAAAACAAAATTCTTTTCTGTGATGGATTTGACATCTAAAGTAAAAGAAGAACAACTGTTTCAGCTTAAAAAGCTGTGGTTAGATGTTGCAAAAGTATCATATTTATATATTTATTTTGCAAGGAGCAGAACGGCAGGGCTGCATATTTCTGTTTGCTTGCAAGCTAAAAGAGTAATACAGTTGGAAATAAAGATTTCTATACAGTCACACCTCGGGAACACAATGAAGTAGCCTGGATACATTCATATTACTCCTCTTCCATCCCCCCCCAGTATTCGGGCCTACAAGGCACTGCTGTGGCAGTCGTGGAAAAAACACCCTCTATATCCAGGATTCAAGTTAATCAAAGCATATGTTTTCTTTCTTAGTTTCGAATTTATTCGTGTGTTTTGAGGGTAGGAAAAGGGAATAACGGGCCAGTGTTTGCGCACATGCATAAAACAATGCATTTTGTCAACTATTGCTAAAATTTGCCAGCTGATTCTTAGATTACTTGAAAATTCCAACATACACACAAGTATTTAATGTACCTTTTCAAGGAAGGCAGAAGTCATTTGCACAGTTCACAAGCAGTTAGTGACTATAGCTGTCCACCTAACTGAACATAAAATGTTTTCTTGGCCATGTAATGTTCAGTTAGAGAAGTCTGAGTTACTGTTCCTTGCATACCTGTGCAGTATCACCCTTTCACAATCCCTTAACACAATCCCTTAATGGTTTCTAGGAAGGAAGAGGCCAATGGCTACTAGATGGTGCCAGATAGTTACGGAACACAATCGACGTGTTCCACAGTGTAGCTGCCATTTAAGTAAAGTTGCTAGAAAGAAATGTGAATGTCTGAGGGCTAGGGATTACTTTACTGGAATAATGTACAAAACGAGTTCTTCCCATCTGATGGGCCAGCCAATCTATAGCAAGCAATTTATTAATTTTTTGTTGGGATGGTTTTTTTTTTATCATTTTAAAGGAAGAGGAAGAAACTTAACATCCAAAATAAAATATCAGTATTGAGTTTTATGTGGTCATCTGTTACGTTATGATTTGAGCATTGAACAGGAAATGTTGCAAACCCTCTTTATCAATTTTAGCATCTCAGATAAGATGCAAATTATATATTACCTGGTGTTTTCAGTATTTCAGATTCTCTTCTAAAAAGATCATTTGATATTTCTCATAATTCCAAGCCTGTACTGTTGTGAGGTCCTAAGAACTGTGACATCTCCTAATTTGTTGAAAAGTGAACATGTGAAAATAATAATAATAATAATAATAATAATATCTTAACCTAATGATGTAGCTAAGGCAAATGATCTATTTTTTAAATGATTGTTATTAATTTTTATTACTAGAAACCCATAGGTAGCGCTCTTATAAAATTGGAATTGATTTGCAAAGGATAAATCTGGATTAACAGTACTGTTTCTTTTGCATTAAGTTTATATTTTACATTATGGATGTGGGTCAGAATGTCCAGAGGGAAGGCATTACGATGAAGCACATTTTCATAAGGTAAATATACTGAGAGGCATTTTGCTTTTGTTTTTCGAGCTTTTTTATTCACTTAGCAACACTGCACTTCATTACAAACTTACACAGGGCCTATGCATACCTAATGGCACTGATAAAACAATATTTGCTGATTTAAGTCTTTATCAACTCTCATTTTTGTTATACGTTGGCAGGTCTTCCCTTAAGTATGTTTACTCCTCCACATCTCCATTGTGCAACGAAATAGATCCTCAGAGGAGAAACACTGAGATAATGGAGAATAAGGCTCTTTGTTAACATGTGATGGACTGAGTTTACAACTCCTTATAAGTGCTCCTCTTCTAAATACTCTCTTACTCTTCTGGTAAACAATGACTGCTCTGTAAACATGGCTGTCTTTTCCCTGCTCTGTCGTATTCTATAATCCATTTTAATAGCATTTTTGTAAGGCACTGCAAGGAGCTTTGACAGTTTTGTAGGGCTGTTGTTTTATCATGACGAAAATGTCATTTTAACTTTTGGAATATTTGGAATCTACTTGGATAACTAATTTCTTGTAGCTGACCACTTCTTACTGAGTTTTTTTTCTTCCTTGGCATTTATATATCTTAAGTTACTGATTTAAATGCTTTTGAAAAGAAGTTGCTGTATTGAAACAATTTTATACTCTTTGTTGTGGGTTTCAGGAGGGTTGTAGTTGTGCATTCTGTGCTGAGCTGAACTGCTCATTCTCTGTTCATGATTTGGCAAAGACCAGTAACCTTCCAAGCTGTTGAAGAGTGTGGAACAGGGAGATGAGCCGTCTCTGCAAAGGAGTCAGAGTGAGCTCAGCCGAGTTTAGTGGCTTGGACTTGGGTGTAGCATTAGGAGATCAGAGTGCCTCAATAGGAGGACAGTCGTGGAATTGGCTAAGTAGTGCTATTCCAGACCCAATAAAAACTTCAGAGCTCAGGTGGGTTTTTTATATTTCTGCATCTTTGACATAATCAGTCTGTGACCAAGATAAATTGTCCAGGAATAATTAAAATATTTCCTATATATCTGGTCATTCAAGGCCAGGTAAAACTGCCCTGGGGGTTTCTGCTAATGGCTGCTAGTTGCCATTCATGATCTCTGTAGATATATTGTCTTAAAAACATAGTTATTGCTAGCAATTCTGTTTTGTTATAGCGACCCTCCGAGATGCCAGTTAAGACTGACACATGGAGCTTGACACTGAGTATTCCTAAAGGGAGGACCGGGATGACTGACCTTCAGGAAAAAGGGGTGAAACGCACCACGGAGATACAGTGTTTCCGGAAGGAGTATGAATGCACACTTATACACTGAGGTGTATTTCCACTTCCCGAATGGTTTCTGATTTTTGTACAGTGTAGATGCCATCAGATTGCAAATATATGAGTTTCAGTCTACTTTTGAGTAGGAAAATTGTCTGAATATATGGTATACAGAGTCATGTTAAAAGTTATCCGCTGCTGTTTGTGACCAGACCTTCCCGTGTGCTGTGTCTATGCAGGCAGTGCTGCTGCAGAGTGCTCACCGGGGAGGGTGCAGAATCCCCCTTGTTCCTGTTTGCTTCTCTTTTCATGACTTAAATTCACAAAGGAAGCTTTTCAGTCATTAGAACAGAAAGTAACATAAAATAGAACGTGGTTGAGCTCAGGGTGACAAGAGCACTTGTCTCTGAAGCAAGCATTTGCATTCTTCAACCTTTGAGGCTTTTGACCAGGCTAAGTTCCTAATTTGCTCCTTCTTACAATTAACACAGTTGCAGTTTGTAAAAATCTGAACAGAGAGCTAGTTTTTCTTAGGGAATTTTAAAGAATTTACATGGCATGCCAGCCATCTCAAAGTTTTCCATCGAACGCTGCCCTTCCCGAGGTGTCTTCTGATAGTGAATCTGTGTGCTGTGAATTACCTGGGTAACGTGTGGCAGGAAAGGAGATTTAAGAGTATGTCCCAATTGTGTCCCAACTATTTGGTGGGCACTGGAGTGATAGTATTTAAAATACATAATTGAGGGCAGTCAGAGCAAGCCCTTGGCAAAGGGAGGGACTAAAGGCTCAAAGATTTATTACTCCAGCTGTCAAATAATGTCCTTTACCCAGTATGACCAACCTGAGAGCAAGTCTGAGCAGGTAGAAGGTTTTGCCTGTGGAATGTTGACTACAGCCCAGTGGTGCAGGGATGAAAGAGCAGTGGCAAGTGACCACGTTTTACATCTGAAACAAATCACTAATATTTGTCAGGCACACTCCGGCGTAGGAGCTCTGGAGCAGGATTTTACAGATAATCTCACTGGAGCGACTGTCTTGGTAACAACTTTTCCCTGATAGAACTGCTTCCTGCAGGAACTGGATTGTGTTTTCTTCTGCCGACTCTCACGTCCTGAAGTGAAGTGCTTTGCCTCAGTGTTTCCCGGGGAGATTATAATTCTCATCTCTGACCTTGTGCAGTACTCGCCTGACGGGTACTTTTATGCAAATGTAAATTCTTTGTATGCTTAAGAAGTTGATCCTACAGTCATTTAGAATCCTGTATTGCTGCTCCATGCTCTCATTGTGTGTCTGCTGGTGCAGAAATAGACGTGCCCTTTTTTGTCAAATACTCCCAATAGATTTGGTGTTGAAAGAGCTGCTGTTCAGCTGCTATTTCAGACTTTTGGGGAGCGATACTTGATTTGCTCTCTCCTGACTGGTGTGGTATTAGGGCTCAGCGGGGTAAATGTAGCTGCTTATCTTTTCTATAGATAAGTAATGAATTAAGTCCCGGTACTGCACCAGTCAAGAAAGCCCAAAGCAGCTGCTTTTGCCATCCTGTGTCTGTATAGCCATACGGTACACATAAACTGTAATGTTGTGTTCAAAGTCATTAATGCTGCGTCTGATATTCTGAACTGGTTTTTTGTTGCTAAAAATCAGCTAAACTTGAGAATAAAAACGAGTGTTTTAAATGGAAATTAAAACCTTTTCTTATATTTTTGTGATGCAGGTAAAACAAAATAATTATTGCCACAGTGACAGCTTGCATTTTAAATGAATTTATACATATTATTTTTTAAAAATCTAGTTAACTTTAAAATATGTAAGTTTTCTTGTCATTTAGGGTTCTGTGAAGCTGATCATCAAGAGGGTTGCAAATCATTGGCGGTTTCTATTTTCAGAGTTCCACATCCCAGAGTAATTTGCTTTAATTTCACCCAATTTAACCTATACTTCACACCATCACCATTCAGCTTTAATAGCTATGTTCTATGCATAAGAAAAGCAGATAAATGTCCACAATTAGACTGCGAGTGATTACAACTAGTTAGGGCTTTATGAAGACAAAACTTAAGGGGCTGTAGCACAAAACAAAGCCACAAAAGATGTCTGAAAAAATTCTTTCTTCTGAAGTCAAGGTTTACTACAGCATTTTATTTAATGTTTTTTGTACTTGATTTTGCTTATGTTGAAGATGTAGGCAGGTGCACCTTCAACTGAAAATTACTTTGCTTAAAGAATATTAGGTTTGTGTTACAGGTGATTAATTTCACTTGAAATTAGCTTGCAAGGGAAAACATGCTAAACCTACTTTATTTGTTGGTTCTTTATTAACACGTGCTTAATTTAAGAAGCTGTAAAATGTTGATTCTGACAGTATTATTTTGTCCTTCTAATCATAAATATGCATAGTAGAATGTACAATCATCAATGTTTAGTACATTCTGTAATGTTAAATACATCTGTACCTCAGTCAGAAATAGCAGTATCTTTTACTGTTTAAATCTTTGGAATACTGATGATAGCACGTCAAGCTAGTCTAAGTATTGATATTATTTACAATTTTTTTGACACTCCTAGTCTTGTTTTTTCATAGCTCAAAGAAATACCCTACTTCCAGCTCCCCACCCAAGTTACTGTATTTTAGTTCACTTTGTCCTCTCCCCCATTGGCAGCAGTAAGTGGCCGGATGAATATTATTGCTCATTGATTTCAGGGCTTTTAACAGGGTGTGTACGTGTGCCGTGCCGTGCTCGTCTGTGCCGGGCAGCTTTTTGATAACAGTCATTGGACGTATGTGGGAGAGGAAGTGCAAGCACCAATTATTCTCTCGGTCTGGTTTGTGGAGGTGTTATTAAACATTCCCTTATAGTTTATTGACAAAAATGATGGTCATTACCCTAAATACCGATGGGAGTTTCGGCTCGTGATGCAGTTCTGATCAAATTATAAATATCCCTCTTAATTACAGCATAATATATACCAGTACGTTGCTTACGTTTTGTAAATGAATGCAAGATGCCAGAATGCTATTATGTCTTGGTACTAGCAAGACATAATAATAGCAAGTATTAGCCAAATATTTGGTTACATTTTACTTGAAGGGTAAGGATAATTAGAGAAGTGAAGCGACTTCTATATATAAATATAAATTAATCTTGAAGATATTAATTGATTTCCATAATTGCGATTAGGAACAGAATAAGGTATGTTTAAAAGTAGAATTTTGATTTGGATTTTACCGTCTCGGTGGCAGCTTGGAGCAGCTAGAAGCAATAAGGTTTAGGCTATAGGCAGCTTCTTCGTTTTTATGTCGAACTAGTTTTATATGCTATATCATAAAACTTTCAGTCCAATCAGCAACTACATTTAAATACTGCAAATTGTGGCAGCAAAACAATAATTCTGCTGATTAGCCCCTTTCCATTTCTTGTAAGTGAACTGTTTATGCTGTTGAGTACCTTTTGAAAAAAGAAAAAGCCAAAACAGCCTTGATTAGTCAAGGAGTAATTGGATGACTTGATTTTACCAAGAGAATGAATTGGTTGATGATAGCCTGTAACTAAGTGTAGTGGTTCTGTTCAGATGAATACATAACATACAGTCATCAGATCTTGACAGGTATAACATAAGCAATGCAAAAATTTCTGGAGGCTGAGAGGTAAATTTTGTCAAAGGAATTTTGAAGCTGATTTTTGAAAGAAATGGGAAGAAATGTGCATGCCATTAGATGATACCATTTAAAAGTGACATTTGTTACGTCTGTCCTGTATACATATTTATGTGCTCTTATTTTTGCTTGTCGAGAACAGATCTAGACTGTGTGTCCTGGCTGCCATCAAGACCTTACAAAATTGACAGTTCCTGCACTTCCGCAGGAAAAAAAACAGAGTCAAGCTGCACATCTTCTCCATCCATTTGTTCTGTTTTATGCATTTTTTAAAATCCATATCACTTGAAAGAAACGTGCAGAACCAACTATTGTTGCATTCTATCTTTAATGCCACTTTAAAAATTATTTTTGGCCTACCACACTTGGACCCAAACAGCCCAGATTAAAGTCCTCAGCTAAAGATAAACCCTTCCCCAAAACTGAAGAGTATTTCAAGTTNGAGAATGAATTGGTTGATGATAGCCTGTAACTAAGTGTAGTGGTTCTGTTCAGATGAATACATAACATACAGTCATCAGATCTTGACAGGTATAACATAAGCAATGCAAAAATTTCTGGAGGCTGAGAGGTAAATTTTGTCAAAGGAATTTTGAAGCTGATTTTTGAAAGAAATGGGAAGAAATGTGCATGCCATTAGATGATACCATTTAAAAGTGACATTTGTTACGTCTGTCCTGTATACATATTTATGTGCTCTTATTTTTGCTTGTCGAGAACAGATCTAGACTGTGTGTCCTGGCTGCCATCAAGACCTTACAAAATTGACAGTTCCTGCACTTCCGCAGGAAAAAAAACAGAGTCAAGCTGCACATCTTCTCCATCCATTTGTTCTGTTTTATGCATTTTTTAAAATCCATATCACTTGAAAGAAACGTGCAGAACCAACTATTGTTGCATTCTATCTTTAATGCCACTTTAAAAATTATTTTTGGCCTACCACACTTGGACCCAAACAGCCCAGATTAAAGTCCTCAGCTAAAGATAAACCCTTTCCCAAAACTGAAGAGTATTTCAAGTTCGAACCTACTGGCAACAGAAGAGGGAGCTGGATGTGGCAGTGATCATTTCCAAGCTCCTCATTTCTAGTAATTTCTGCTTAAATCATTATTTCGGGGCTGTTAGATGGCAAAAGTGAATCCTGCTCCTGTATTATGATTTACCATTTTCCTGTCTAAATACTTACCTTGTTTTTAATAGCAGTATCTGGATACTGCTAAAACATTATGGAAATTTACCAAAGCAGATGTTTACTTGCAGTGAGCCTGATGTTTCTAACTCTGTAATGTTTATTCTTTTACACTAAAGGAAGTGACAAGGTTTTTTAAAGGTAGAGTGCAAATCC
>VYZQ01038571.1:0-12200 GCA_013400655.1 Mystacornis crossleyi
CCCGCGCCCCGCGGCGGGGCGGGCGCGCTGCGCTCCGGTTGTCCGGTTGTTTATAAACAGAGTTCAGCAAGTGTGGGGGAACTGCCTGCCTCGGCCGAGCCGGGAGTCCTGGTGCCGTGGTTCCGAGGGAGGCAGGGGTGGGGAAGGTGCTGTCGGGACTGGGAACGCTCTGCTGTCAAAGCCGGGGGTCGGGAGGAGCAGGATGGAGCGAGTTGTCCCTACGTGGTGGTAGCGGTTCTGTAAAACTGCAAGGGGTGGCGGATCCCCTTCCCCGATCCCATTCCCCGATTCTCCCCCCCGCGAAGGTCTGGTTTAGGCATAGTCCTGGGGATTAAGAGCCGTGCCATACCCAGGCTTTGGTTGGTTTCTGTCCCTTTAAAAAAAAAAAAAAAAAAAGCGTAGGTGCCATCTGACGCCCCGGGAGGTTTTCCCAGGTTGGTGTGTGGTGTCACAAGGTGGCACATTTGGAGATCTCAGCATTTAGGTCTCGTCCATCCAGGAGTTAGATCCCTAACTGCTTCCCGGTTTGGGTGCTGTACGTAGGAGAGGTCCTATAAGCCTTCCGTGATCATGAGAGATGTCCTGTACCAGTGTCGTTTCTCCCAGGTGCCACGGTGCAGGATATCCCGAGGACAGTTGATTGTGTTATTTGGAGGAGTTAGCTCTCCAGTGCTTAATTTTGGGGAAGCCAGGGTTTGACAGCACCTTCCCTGGTTTTTAGCCCACTGTGGGCCAGTGGAGCTGCCGGCGGGAGCCCTGCAGCTCCTGTTGTGTTACAGAAGAGCTGGTGAAGTCATTTACCCTGACATTTATTCTAAATTAGAATTGGAGCTATAAAAGTTGGGGTGGGTTCATGGGGTGGGTTCATCCGCTGGGTTCTCTCAGCCCCCCAGAGCGGGGTGGGGTCAGCCCCAAAAGGAGAAGGGAACTGAGGGGTGTGGGTGTCCCGTGTCCCTGTGCCCTGCTTCACTCTTTCCCTCTGGCTTCCAAGGAGGAAGAGGACGACGACAGCAGTCCTGGCGTGTCCTTCTCGCTCTCTTCAGAGGAGTCGGAGATGGAGCCCGAGGAAGAACGGATCCGTTACAGCCAAAGACTGGTCAGTAGTGCCGCTGCAACAATCCTATTCCAGTCTTGGTTCCGTCGCAGCTGGAGAAGGGAAAGGCTTTTCCTGGCAGCAGGGTTAAACAACCCAGACAGGCTGGTGGTGGATGGCTGCAGCCTGCCCAGAGGTGTGGGCTTGGCTTAGGTGGCTTTGTGGGTCCTTTTGTGTCACCAGGTTTGCCCTAATGAAGGGAATTTGGCTGCTGAGCTCTGGAAAGGGAGGCTGAGTCTGGGTAAGGAGCTTTGGGGTAGGAACATGGAACTGGTGTCAGTGTAGTTTCTGTCATGACAGGTTTTTTCTGTGTGTGACAGGCACACAAGGCACTGAAACACTGTGTGTTACCATTCTTGATTTGAGTGACCGTGAAATCTGAGAGAGCAGACTCCAGCTTCAAGCTCCAGTTTTCTTGCGCCTGTGTCTCTTCCTGGCGTTTTCTTTCAGAGGGAGCTGTTCCAGCAGTCAGGCCCTGTCAGGAGCTCTGGTGTTTGTGCTGCTGTTTGCTGGGACTGCATGAATCCTGTGGTCTGGGAATTGGGCTGTAGCTGGGAACAGCTCGGAAGCAGCTACTCTGAGAGTCTGAGATGATATTCCCAGAGATCCCAGGGAAGGAGGGAAGCTGCCGTGTCTCCCACGCTGTTTGAGGCAGCTGGAAATCCCCAGGGAGGGCAAGTGGCAGCTCTGTGGTGGAGTCCCTCTCTGAGTCACAGCAATACCTGTACCCTCACCTTCCAGGTGCTGCCCATAAAGGTACATCCTTATCCTTTAATTCTCTGGAATCGTTTGGTGTGAGACTTTGTGGTTCTTGGCATTGAGCTTTGCCCTCAAGATGAGCAGTTCTGTGTGCTGGGGAGTTCCCAAGTGCTTTGGTGGATGTTTTAATTTGGCATCAGCAGCAGTCCCACCTCCTCCCTCATCCTGACACATTTATTCCCACAGCTGTGCAGGATGCAGCTCAGGGTGCTGGTTTGAGTGGGGAGTGATCCAGGACTAACCCAAAACATCTGGATAAAGACATGGCAGGTGAAAGGGACTATCAGCCAGGAACGTGTCAGTTTAAAAATGCTTATCATCTCTCAAATAATAATCAGGAGGAGTTGGTGTCCTGGTGCAGGTGGGCTGGGCTCCAGCAGAATGTGCTAAGCTGGATAAATGCCTGCAGGCTGATGAGCTCCATGCTTAAGTGGTTTGGGAAGACACATGGGCAGCAGGATGAGGCTCACCTGGACTTGTGTGGCCTCGTGTGCGTGTGTTGTCTGTGCTGGCCTGAGGCCCAGAGGAGGAGGCATGACCCCTGCGTGGTGGGTGAGGTTTAACTCCTACCTCCTGCCATGCTTTTCCTGGAAACTTGCAGCTCATTATGTGCTCCTGCTGTGTCGGTGATGCTCCCTCGTTGAAGGGCCCTTAAAAGATGATTATTTTTCTTCTGTAAAGCGTGATTTGACTTACTCGAATATCCCACGTATGCCTTGGACTTGGGAGCTGCTTTAGTAGGCCTGAGTGAAAAGTTCCAGGTAGGGAAGCAGGGAGTTGGTGGTACAGTGTGTTCCTGCTGCTGTCAGCTGTGTTTCTGGTTTGTCATTGGGGCTCACCTAGCAAGAAAAGACATTATTTGAAAAAAAATAATCCGGGTGTGATAGTAGTCCTACCAGCCAAGCAACCTGGACCAGAATAATTTACAGTGGTGAGGGAGCTGAATTAATTGTGTGGTTTGATGGTACCATCTGAGATGGCAGAAAAAGTTTGTCTTCTGGTGTGCCAGGTAATAACACTGACAGCATCTTTCTCCTGACTGATTTCCATCAGGACATAGAGGAAATCTGGAGCGTTCTGTGTTAATTCATTTCGTTTGCAGTAATGTTGCCTTGCTCTGGTTCAACAAAAATCTGATGTGTGTCTGTTTTCTGAATGAATTTGTCAGCGCCGGTGAAAGATCTGGGTTTGGAGGAGAAATTCGCCTGTGCTTCAGGTGTAGTCAGGCTCCTGCAGGAATTCTCTGCCGGTTCACGCGTGCCTGTGGGGCACAATGACACTTTTACTGGGTGGGTTACACCGCCCTAACTGTACTTGCTTCCTAGTTCAGGCTCTGCATCCCTGACTCACACAGGGTGAGTTGCTCTGGACCCGGGGATATCACTGGGAAGATGTCTTGCACCCATCCAAGACAATCTGTGGGAGAAGCTGTGTCCTGGTGAGCTCTGGGAGGCTCACGCCAGCAGCGGGTGATGCTGTGTGAGCATGGAGAGGACACAGAGCAGCAAGTTATGGGATATCCGTGTTCCTCACCCAGAGACCGGGANGGCTCATTTCAGCAGGCCCGTGCTGTGAACTGAGACTAGCAAGGCCCTGTGAATTGCAAGCTGGGATTAGCACATTACCAGAGTGCTGCCGTGTGCTTGCGGTGACAATGTTCAGGGTGAGAAATGGAGGGCAGCAGCGCTGGATCACTTCGGAATGGCTTGGGAGCACAGCAGGGGAGGGCCATTATCCAAAGGACAAATCCTGCCCATCACGGCCTTCCCAGCACTCGGTATCTCAGGGTGTGGTTCCCAGTTAGGATTGCCGGGATGGCAGAGCTGGTTGAAGAGGTTTTCTCCCTCTCTCAGTTAGTGCCTCAGGAGCCGATGGCCCTGAGGTGAACACTGCCTCAGGCAACTGTGGATCGTGCCCTGGGTGGAAGTTGGCAGAGGGGAGGCATCTAATCCCAGTTGTTGTCTGTGCTGGGGTAGTGAGCAAACCTGACAGGGCTGGAAGTCTGAGATGGGGAGACAGGGTGGGGTAGGAACCTCTTAAACTGGCTCTGCTGCTGGAGAGAGCCCGAGGAGGAGCCTCACCCTCCCTGGGGGCCGTGGGTGCTCTGTGGGCTGCACCCCAGCTCCTGTTGGGGTGTTGGCCCCGAGTGACCATCCCCGGCTGGGTGCAGCGTCGCCCTTATTGTGGCTGTGAAAGGGGTTGTGACACCCAGGAAGGGAAATGGGCTTGTGCAGCAGGAGACTTACCTGCCGCTGAGTGCTGTGGGTGCTGGAGAATTTGGGAGGTGAGAGGGGAGCCAGGCAGGGAAATGCTCTGTCCCACGGCTTGAGGCAGTCCCTGTCGTGCCTTAGCACTGCCCTGCCCTCTGGTCAGATCCTTGTGTGAAATTTGAGAGGAGGCTCTGCCTGTCCCTACCAGCCAGAAGCCGAGGCCTCTCCTGTAAACAGCAGTTACCAAACCTGCCCTTACATGTCGGTGTCCACGCTATCCCCTGGGAGAGTTCAGATGGGCTTTGCAGCACGTGGAGCCATCAGCTGGGGGATGGAGCCTGGGCAGTGTGCAGGACAAGGTTTCTCTCTTGCAGCCCTTCGTGCTGTGAAGCAATCCCAGCTCAGCCCATGCCTGAGGGATGGCACTGCTGGCTCTGGCCAGTGCCCGGAGTCCCAGCAGCTGGAATCTTGTGGTTTCCAACTTGTTTGTATCCTTTCTGCAGGATGGATGGGGTGATGTCAGTGCAGGACACGAGTCGTGGGGCCAGGAAGGCCCACACATGTTGACAGAACACTCGTGACAGTTTTTCTTGCAGGATAGGGTTAGGTTGAGGGATAAATGGCCTCAAAGCTGAGAGAGGAAGGTCAGGGCGAGCAGGCTGCCTGTGTCAGGTAAGATAGGAAAGAGGAGGATGCAGTTTCCTGCCTTCCCTGTGTCGCTCCATCTTGCATATTTCAGGCTATCCCAGCAGTGGGATGCAAGGAGCAATCCCATCAGGTTCAGCCCAACTCCTGGTTTGTCCTGTAAAGCTCCTCACTGCCAGGTAACGATCCCTTTGGGTTGCTGGTGTTTGTCACTCCCAGACACTGGGGGGTGACAGAGGCCAGTCCTGCTGGATACTGGCCTTCCCAGGGCTGCTCCCCCAGATTTGGGACTCACATGAGAATGCTGGGGTGACCCTGCCTGTGTTGCTCCCCACAGACATTGAGCCTGGGACGTGATGAGGCGCTGGGTGAGATTTTGAACGGGCACTGGGTGAGAATTTGGGTGTTTTTACATCACCTGCTCCCTCTTCCCCACGTTTGAAATGTGACACCGGCAATTCCTGTCAAGCCAAGCTCCTTCCTGGAGTTCCTCTGTGCCCTGTGTGAAACCCAGCCTGGCCAAATGTCCCTGGTCTGGCTGGACACACCTCAGCTGCCCAGTCTAGACAGGGCCCAGGCAAGGGGAGTTATTAATCTCTCCCACATGCCTCAAACTGGAGGCACTACAAATGAGTCATTCCAAATGACCCAGGTGTAATAATTGAGCTCTAAATAATTCAGGGGCTGTTCAGATTTGGTCCGGGCAGGGCTTTGGTGGAAGCTAGCAGCAACTGAAGGCTATTCTTGGAAAGCTTTAGAAATCCCTGTGAGCGTTTAGATCCTGCCAGATGCATGACTGTGCTGGTCCCTGGGAGAATACGTCCCTGAAACCGAGTGGATGCTGTTCCCTCTCAGCAGAGAGGGATGCAGGAGGTAAATATCTGCTGGATTCTTACTGTCCCAAGCCTGGCTGTGCCCTGAGTGTGTCCTGGAAGCTGCAGTGCTGACTAAGCAAGGAGCCAAACACCACAGGAGCACTTGAAGTTACCTGTGAGTTACCAAGCAATCTCTGCAGGCTGCATTTATGTTCCTGTAATAACCAGGAATAAGTTTTCCCGGGGTTATCCCAGCTGAAGGTGACACTGACAAGTCAGGAGAGCAGTCCCTGTGCCCTCAGTGCCTTTTTAGTTATGTCAGGAGCCACCCAGACAGGGATTTACAGGTCACTGGGTGGGCTGGGGGGAGAAAGGGGACATGTGGGAAAGTGGTGATATGCTCAGAAGGCCAGAAAACAAGGTGCTGCCCTAATCCTGTCCTCTAAAAATGTCCGAGGGAAAGAAATTCCCCTCAGGATGAGATCTCTGGTGCTGCTGCTGAGGGAAGAGTGCCGCTGATTGCAGAGGAGGAAATGATGGCCGAGCCTTTAGGGGGCTGTGAGGAACTTTGGTGTTGTTCTTCCCTTTCCACAGTGGCCTGAACTCCCTGTGCTGCTGATCCTCCCCGTTGACCTCCTTTCCCAGCTCCTGGGAGCCAGGTGGGGAACATTCATAGCTGGCCGTGGGTGTCACTTTCTGCCACTTGAGGTGGTTCAGGTAAACCTGGTGACAAAGTGTGTCCTGTGAATCCGTGATGGGGGGAGAGGAGATGGAGCTGTTGGACAGGGATTCTGTCCTGTTCCTGTGTCCATGCTTGTGCATCTCTGTTGCTGTAGCAACAGCACTGGGAGTAAACAGTGTGAGCTGACTGTCCAGGGATTCTGAATCCCTCTGGAAGTTCCAGGAACTTGAACCAGAGGAGTTTTGGGGCTGAGAGCTGCTCAGGGTTGCAGGGTAGTGGATTTTCCATGTTTTAGCCATTGCTCTGAAGAGTTTCAATAAAGTTGAAAAAAACCGAAGAGTTTCAATAAAGCTGCCCCCCCACACCCTTTTAGGTCAAGGAAGAGGCTCTGGGGGCTTTGTTCGTGCTGGTCCTCAGGGTTGGGAGCTGAGTGCACAATCCTGTTGTGTTTTAGCCAGTCCTGCCAGAGTTTGGGAGAAAATACCACTTGAGAAAAGTCCCCCTAGTTCTTCCACGTACCCCTGGCTCCTGGGAGCTGTGATCTTGGGATCGAGCTGAGGCAGCTGGAAGTGGAAAGGAGAGGGCTGGCAGTGCGTGCTCCTTTAAGGTCAGGCTGCCTCAGTGTCTTTAATTTGCTGTGCATAAATATTTCCATGTGTCACTGAGCCCCTTTGCCCCATTTGGAGTAAGGAAGGGACGAGTGCTGGGCTCCTTATGGAGCAGAGGGGGAGGGAATATGTGCAGGGATGGTGTAACAGCACAGTCCAGAGGAAATAGCCTTCCTAGTAGCTGGATTCCCACATTGCCCATATTCTTCCCAATGGCCCTGGGTTGTTTTCCCTCTCCCTGAGCATCCTCAGCCCTATGGCCTGCAATGCAGCCGGCCTGCTGCTGTTCCCTTTAAAAAACAGTGTCAGCTGAGCAGGAGTTGCAGTACAAACCTCAGAGCTTCCTGTGTTTTTGTTATCCCAGTACTCCCGTGGTCCAGCCTCCCTCAGGCTGGGTGATGGGATGGAACTGGCAACAGGTTTTGGCAGAGCGGGGCTGGGACACTGGGAAATTTGGAGGGTGAGCACTTCCTTGATAAAAAAATCCAAGCTAGTCCTGTGATCCCTCACTGTGCCGGGGTCAGAGAGGTCCCCAGCAAGGAATGAAGTCGCTCAGGGCTGACCTGCAGCCGGATCAGCTGCACCTCTGAGTGCATATGGCTCTGTCCATCCCTTGTCCTGGGTCTCTGCCTCCTGGTGTGTGTGGGCTCAGTGGTGGGAATACGGATTGAATGTGTATAATTTTCAAGCCAGCCTTTTTTGGAGTGGTTTGGTCCATTTTGTTCCATTCTGGGGAGATTCTGTTGCCTTCCTGCGCAAAGCAGGAGCAGAACCGGTACTGCTCATCTACGTGACTGCATAGGGCACGTGCTGGGCACACCTGGCAGGGGAAGGGCTCCACGCAGGGTTTTTTCCTTGGATTTCTTCTGATTGGGAAGGGCTGGGATGTAGTTCAAGGGGTTCTCTCAGTCTGCTCCGGAAATGAGAAGGCTGAGTGTCAAAGGATGGCTTTTAGCACTGAGGGTCAGTGTTCAGCCTTGAAATGGGTTTGAGATGGTCCTTCAAGAGCTCCTTCAGGCTTTCCTTCAGGAATCCAGGCAGGATTTGTCCTGATGCCATGGCTGGTGCTGGGAATGGGCAGTCTGGGCGTTAGCAGTGCCATCAAAGCCCGCTGGGACAGTGACTATGTGTGACAGAGGCTGCAGGTGACTGGAGTGAGGAGCCGTATCCCTTCGTAGGAGCAGCGTTCCCTTTTTGGGACTGCTGCCAGAGCTGCCCATCTGTGATCTGATCTAGCATGTTCCTCTGCCTCGTGGTTTCGCTGCTGTGGCTGGGCAGCGCGTGGTTTGGGAGCAGCCGTGGAGCTCTCCTTGGCCCCTCCGTGCTCCCTGCCCACCTGCCTTGCCCCAATTCCCCAGTTACTCCTCGTGTACGTTCAATTTTGTAACCCAAAAGTGCAAACCAAAGCGTTCTCCCCGGTCATTCTGAAATGCTGCCAGCCTTGCTCGTGATAGGAATCCCTCCTGGAGCTGGGAAGCCTGGAAGGGCTCCAGTTTTGTGTAGATCCTGTTTGCTGCTCAGCCTGGTGCTTTGTGTCTGTCTTTGTCCAGGGATGTGCCCTGGGATACGCCCATTCTGCGCTCCAGGTTTTGAGAGAAGTGGGACGTGGTGAGGGGCATTGAACCTGACTTAAACTCGGTGGTTCCTCTTGTCCTGGATCTCTTGAGGGGTTTGTGCCTGTTCTTCAGATCCTAAATGGTGCCTCCCATATTTGGGGGAGCACAGAGTGCAGGATGGAAGGTGGGAGAGGCTCAGAGGGCAGGAACCCGCTGCCTCTGTGCTGTGCTTGTGCTCCAGAGCTTAGAGCCCAGCCCAGGAGCTGAAGTGGGAGGTGCAGGCTTGGAGAGGAGAGGGATATAGAAAGGAAAAGCTCTTGTGCTTAAGATAAGCGGTGACCTGGCAGGCTGCTGATTGGGTGTCATAATCTTGGTGCCTTGGTTCTTCACACTCTATCTGGAAGCACTGGCAAGGGAAAGATCTTTGCTGCATAACCCGTTCTGGCATTGGCACCTGCTGTGCCCTGGGTCTGTCTGATCACAGCCTTGCTGCTTGCCTGCTTGTCCATCCTCCTGTCGGGCTGCTTCGTGCCCTCCTGGAGAAATGGAGCCCTTTCCCACTGCTGAAATTGCTGGGGATTCTCAGCACAAGGTCTCAGACGCGGAATTCCAGACTTGCCTCAGGTACTCCCTTGAGATCAGAACACCTCCATCAAGAGATTTGAATGTTGCGGGTCTGGATTTATCTAGACAAGTGAGGCAGTTGTTTGCTGTAAAAATATGTGAGAAGTTAAATTCCTAAACTGAGGAGAGTTGAGTTGGTTGATTTATTATCAGTTCGGGTGCATTTCAGCAGAGTTAAACCTGCAAAGGGATGGGGTGAGGAAGAAATGCGCTGGAAAGTCACACTGTTCTATGGATACACTGGGAGCCAGGGAGAAGTTAAAACCTGCAACAAGGGGAGTTTGGGATTGGAAATGGGAAATGCATTCTTCATGTCAAAGGAATAAAGGAGGGTTGTGGGAGGCTTCACACGGGTAAGCTGCTCTGCAAAGACAGCAAGCATAGGGAGACGAAAAGCGAGGGGTGCTCTGGTCTCCTGAGGGGGAAGGAGCAGTGGCACAGCAGGAAGAGGATCCTGGCAACTGGGAGATGGAGCTGAGGGAGGGGATGGCAGTAGACAGGACAGGAAGTGACTAAAATATTGTGGGGTGTGTTGGTTTCACTCTCTAAATACATGAGGCTCTTTCAGCGAAAGGACGGCTTGTTCTTTTTTTCAAATGTGACCTTGTACTCGTTCTTCCCTCAAAAAAACCTCACAGGAGAGGAGTTTTCTGGCTCTCTTCCGCTGACTGTCAGCTCCTTTGCTGTTAGAGGGAGCTGTGCTCCATGGAGGCAGCACTTGCTGATGGAAAGATGTTTCCAAGGAAGGGTTTTGGAGAGTGCCACTGTGGAGTTTTGTGAGGTGCTTTCCCTGGAATCCTTGGGCCAAGGAGACTGCAGGTGAAAGGATCAGAATGGAAGGGATAGCTGTCAGCAGGATTAATATTCGTGCTTCCTATTTCCACCATTAATTGAATGGTACCCAGGAGGGTCAGAAAGGAATGGTGAAGGACAGCTATCTTAGGTGGGAATTGCTGGCTGCCTGGTCTTGGAGGATGAATAAACTGCCTTTATCTTGACCCTGCCTGACACAGAGAGAAGAGCTTTGGACCACTTGTCAGTTCTTCCTTAGCAAAACTCTCAGCAGGATGAAAAATCCCTGAATTCTAAGAGAAAGCTGGGAAAACAAAGTGATATAGAAATATTGCTGCTGAATGCGGAGGTTGTCTGACAGGTAATGTAATGTGCCTGACTCTGTCCCTTGCTTCACTGGAGCTGAACTTCAGCTGGAACATTGTCACAGGTGGCAGTTTTGGGGACATCTGCTGATCTCCTTTTGGGAAGCTGTGTGTCCCTGGCTGAACTGGTTGATACTGGAAGGGTTCCCAAATTGTGGAGTCACTCCCAGGAAGAAGCAGTTCTAGCCTAGGAGTCCGGGGCTGTGAATTGCTGGTGTTCTGTGTAGGAAAGTCCTGGGAAGGGGTACTCAGCCAAGCCCCATCCCCAGCGCAGGCTGTGGGACAAAAATAAGTGACTCTTCCCAGGAAGAGGTGAGAGTTGGTGCTGTCAGCAGGATTTGCACAGCTCTGTGTGTGTAATAATGCGGAGGTGAGGTTGGCATTAGCCTGTCACGGCTTTGCAGGTGTCACCTGTAGCCAGTTATTCATCCAGGCAGCAAGTCCCTGTGTGGCCCATCAGAGAAGAAAGGGGGTCTTGGAGCACCCACTGAGCACATCTGTCCTCGTACAGAGACCCAGTTTGGGGCCACGGGGTCTGTGGTTTGTGTCGCAGTGCTGTGAGGAAGCTGCAGACTCCAGGAGGGGAAAACTCCCGCAGATGCTGCCTCTCCCATAACCCGTGCCTGGAAGCACCAGAAGCCTTTCCTTCCTCCTGCCTGCTCTGGGGCCCTGAAATATTGTTTTTCCCCACCCTGCCAAGACAACAATGACATGAAAGCAGTGTGGCCCCGGCCGGGTGCGATGGGATGGGAGCTGTTTGCATTGTGCTTTTGGGTCCTCAGCCACGGCTGGGATCCCGCTCTCCTCCAGGCTGGGCCAGTGAGGAGGCCAGGCTCTTCCCTGCCCACGGGAATGGATGAAGCTGATCTGCCTGGGAGCTGGAGGGAGTTTGTGGCTGATGCTTTGCCGATGACAGGAGCAATAGACTTTGGAATTTGCTCGGCTGGAGGACACAATCCCCTTCCTTCCGTGTTTTGCATCCCTGTTTCCTCATTGCAAAGGGATTCAAGTTGAAGGTGTTCCTGCCTGATTCCTGGTGTTTGCACTTCTGTGCTGCGGCTGCCTTATCGTGGAGTGCTTTGGGTGGAAGGTTCCAACCCGTTTGCTTTGGAGGCTGTGCTGTGAAGGAGATCTGGGAAAGGAGTCTCAACAATTCCCTGATCCCAGGCATCCACCCATGGCACCAGGAGGATCCGGATCGGGCCCGGCCATGTGGTCACATTGCTGTTGAATGAGCTGCTCTACACAATCCAGAGCCTGGCTGGGTGCCACTTCCAGAAGGACAGACAATGCCTGGCCATCGTGTCTGTGGGTGGAGCTGCGTTCCAGCCTGGATATCCCGAGGTTCATCCTCAAAGGGGACTCACCTGAGCTCCAGCCCAGTGTGGTAACCCTCGCTCCTAGTTAAGTGTAGCCGAGGGAGTCAAATATAAGCTATCAAGGGATTGGTTTGGACATAGCCTCTTTTGGCCAGAATTCCCATGCCTAATCTTTTCCCCCCAAAAGACGAAGTTTTGAATCCAGCAAAGGCAGAAGAGCTGCTTTTCCCCCTAAAAGTGAGTGTCTAGAGGAAGGGAGCAGGTTAAAAAAGCAGCCTGGTCCTGCAGTGAGCCACCACGCAGCTGATCCCAAAGCAGGTGAGACCATGGACTGCAGAATCCTCCTCTACATTGTGCTCTTCCTCTGATTAATGACGGGGAGCTGCCTGCTGGGAGCTGTAGTCCTAGACTCTCCTCGGATTGGGAAAAGTGAAACTTTGGTCGTGCTGGAGGGTGATTCACATCCTTGCCTGGCATAGGTGTGCCTTGAACTCGCCTGGTGTGGTTTAGTAAGGGATAGGATGAAATGGGCCTTTCCCCAAAATGCTGAGTTCTTCAGGAAAAGCTGAGCGTGAGGTTGGCTCATTGTCCATAAATCCTGCCCTCTCTCCTCTGTGCCCTCATTTTAAAGCTGAATACCACGTAGGCTTCATAGATTCCGTGATTTTTTAAGGAAAAGCGATTTAAGGTGGGCTAATCATTCATTATAGAGCAGTTATAACACCCCTACAT
>VYZQ01038573.1:0-15181 GCA_013400655.1 Mystacornis crossleyi
CCAAAAAAAAAAAAATTCCAAAATCTCTTTTCCTGGATTTCTTCCTGAGCCAACACCGGGGCACAGAGGTCATCAATGAGAGGGGAATTAGGTTGCAGGGGTTTTTTTTTGGTGTGTTATTCCAAGGAAGGGAGAGGATTCGCATTCCCAGGCCTGCAGAACTCACCTTCCTCCTTGCCTGCCCCTTCAGCCTTCAGCAGGAACATATCCGTGTGCAGGGTGCCTTTGTCCACGTCCTTCTTGATCCTCTGCAGGACAGGCAAACACAGGGATGCTCAGGGAGACAGCTCCAGTGGCCCAAACCACAGAGGGGACCCAACCGAAAATGCAAACCCTGTGACTGGGCAAGGAGAGGCCACAGAGGGGGCTCTGGAGCATCAGGCAGCTCCAAACCCCGGGATTCAAGCAGGGATATTCCCTGTGACGTGCCACGATTCCTGCCTGTGGCAGCGGGAAGGGCTCTCCAGGCTGCAGCACAGATTTGTGGCTGTATGGAGACTCCGGGATGCAGGAATTTTGGCACCCAGAGAAGAGAAATAAATTGTCCCAAGGGATTCAAACCAACTGGTTTGCACACTGAGGAAACGGGCAGCGCTGAGGGAACAGGAGAGCCAAGGCCCTGCCTTTGACTCTGCCCCAGCCAGGACCAGCTGCTCTCAAGGGACTGATTTAACTCCTGTAAAAGGCAGCAGATTCCCACTCCCCAAAGCGGGACGTGACAACTTCCCAGGGCTTGTAAAGCCCTCTGGGTCCTGGCCCTGGATGCTGAGCAGAAGCTCTGATCTGCAAGGACCCCACGTGGTGCAGCCCTGTGAGCACCCACCCACCCGAGCCAGCCCGGGAGAGGCAGAGGTGCCAGCTCTGCCCCACTGCAGCCGTGGCACGTGGGGTGCCACACAGCCCTGGGCAACAGGCTCATCCTCCCAAACAGCAGCAGAAACCCCACTCCCACCCCTACAACAGCGAGACAGCAGCAAGGGCAGGATGACAGCTCAGCGGAAGCAGTTAAACGCCTGATTTTCAGTGTGATTCCCCTGCTCCTTTCCCTGTAAGCCCTGGATTCCAGTGCTCATGGCAACAGCAGCATTCCAAGGCAGCTCTGTGCCACACCACTGGAGGAGGTCTGTTCATAATGTCGTTATCCACCCATCCTCCATGCACAGCTCCCGCTTCCTTGGAATTCCCGTCCTCCTGGGGCCACGGCGCTGCTGGGATGAGGAGCTGTGCTCCCAGGATGCCAGCAGGACCCCAGCAGTGGATGCCAGGGTGCAGCCTGCAGGAGGACGAGCAGCGGGGTGAGAGTCCTGCCACACACCTGAACCCCGCGCCTGGCGGGTTCTGTTGTTGCTGCAGGGCCTGGTATCCAATTCCTGGGAATGGTACTCAATTCTTAGGGAAGGGAGGGAGGGGAGGGAGGGGAGTGTGCTGCTGGCACTGCCCAACTGCACACGGGTGAAGCGTGAGGAGCACAGCGCGACGGGCACTGCAGGAGAGGCAGGGAGGCAAACACAGAGAGAGCAGCTGCTCCACAGCCACCCGAGCCGGGTGGAGTAACTGCATTCCTCTCTCCTGAAAAGCTCTCTGGATGCCAGGAGTGCAACATGACAAAGCTGCCCGGGCTCAGAAAAGCCCGATGAGGTGGAGTGGGAGTTGGTTTTTGTTGTCAGACATGCCTGCTTTCCCCAGCTCCCAGACACCTCCAGCTGCTGCAGAGATCCATCCCCTCCCAGGCAGGACCAGCCCGGCCGGAGCAAATCATTCCATCACTCACGGGAGGTTCCTGCTCCCCCAGTGCCCTCTGTGCTTTAAAGTTCAGGTGTTTGTGTTCCAGCACAAAACTGGCTGGGATATCCACCCTGGACAGCCTGAGGTTTGCGCAGGCAGGAACGGTGGGGAGTTCCCAGAGCTTTACGGCTGTTAGCTGAAAATTCCAACTCTGCTGACAGACAGCAAAGAAACTGAGGCAGGGAGAGCTTGGGAAGTGGAACCAGGATTCTCCACGTGCTAAAAACGTGGTAAAAGCCATCCAAATAGCAAAAGTGTTCTCTTGGCAGAGCTGCAGAAGGAACCAGGCCCACCAGACCTCACAATTCAGGCACTTCAGCCCTTCCACATCTCCCAGCAGAATCCGCTTCAGCTTCGAGACGGCCGCCACTAAAAAAAAACCCCAAAACAACAACAAAATCCCCACACCCCAGCCATCTCTGGCATCCCAAAGCCCTGCCCACGTGTAACTCCAGCCCTCCCCCGGCCTGTAGGCTGCACCTGCAAGGTGGAGCAGCAGCAGCTCCAGCCCCTCTGTTGCTTAGCAATGGAGAGACCTCGGTGCTTCCCGCAGCCCGAAATGCAGCTCGCTGCAGCAGCACGGGAAAGGGCTCAGGACGTCTTTAGGATCAGCAGGAGAGCAAGTCTGAGCTCCTCTGGGCATTCTGAGGTCTGTTCCAGGCAGAGGTGGCAGCACCCACAACATCCCCTTCTGCAGGAGATCACAGAAATTGCCTTTATCACCTCCAGGCTGCTGATGAAACAGGAGTGCATAGACACCGCTGTGCTAAGAACCCTGCTTTTGAAAATACCAGGCACCAGCATCTCAAGGCAGTCACACTCAGGGCTGGAAAGCTCCTTTGTCACCATCTGCAGCCTGGTTTGCTCAGGAAAATCCAGTGACTGGCACAGCAAAGGTGTGTGGGGACCAAGGTCCTGCTCCTGGCTCTACGAGTCCTGGAGTGCCTCAGACAAAGTCACTCGATTATTTTCTGCCTCTACTTCCCCAGCCAGGAAAGAGACTTTTTTATCCAGGTCCCACGAAGGGAACTCAGCCCCGGACTGACAGATGTTCCTGAGAACAGACTCTCCACGTCACTTCTGCAAGTTCAGGACATCAAAGCAGGGCCCAAAACTCTGTTTCTGCCTTCCCAGCTCCCTGCCCATCACAGGCCAGCAGCCCTGCCATGTCACCACCCTCCTCCGGCAACGTGACAGCCAAATTATGTCCCTATTCAAAAAGAAGAGCTATTATGATTTTCCTCTCTCTTCCCTTCAGAATTTCCCATCACATGCGTGACTTAGTCCTGCCTCTTCTTAGAACACTCTACATTTGATGAATGGTGCTTTGCTTGGATATTTGCCTGGTTTCCTATGGAAAAATGTCTTCATGTGCCCCAAAATGTCTTCACAGCACCCCTGATTGGAGTATCTGCCTCTGGAAGGGGAGACAAAGAGCAAGTCCTCTCCTGCAGCTGCCCAACTCCAATTAAGTATTGTGTTCTCCATGTCTACCTTCTCCCAAGAGTATCCCGGGCAAACACATTTTCTTCACTTCAAAGCAAACCCAGACACTCAGCTCCACAATCAGCTCTAAGTGAGGACACAATGAGAATTAAATAGCCACACATTAACAGAATTGGGTCTCTCCTAGAGGGGCCATATCCTGCTGAATTTAATTTCCAGGAGCGTGGTGAAGGCTTGTTGTTCCTAAAGGCTGCAGAGGAAATTGTGTCCAGAGCTTTGGTCAGTTTGTGCTACAACAGCAGAGCCTGTCAGGAATGGCCCCTCGGAGAGAGGCACACAGACCTCTCCACATGACAAAGGAAGGAGACTTTTCACATCTGTTTAAAATGTCTTGTTCCAGTGCAATGTCTGTTTTGCTTTACTGGAGTGTCTGTTTTAAGGGAAAAGCTGTTTCCCGAGCTGCAGAGAAGCTCCCCCAGCTCTTATCCTTGCCCGGTGCCCTGCCAAAGGCTGAGGGCAGCTCTGCATTCCCCCCATCCCTTCTCCTTCATTTTCAGCAGCCCACACCAACCCAGAGCAGAAGTGCAACAGAACCAACTGCAAACACGTGTGACTTTTATATTTCCACGGAGCACCTGGAGCCCAGCTGCTTCCAGGAGAGCTCCACACCCAGCAGAGCATTGAGGCTCCTGCTGCCTTGCCACCCTCAGGAGTGAGGAAACAGGACAGAGGAGGGAAGAGGACAAAGCCCTTTCAGATGGCAAAGGCTCTGCGTCGTTACTGCTGCTGAATCCAATCCAATGCTGACTCCAAATCTGATGAGGCAGAGCCCGAAGCTCGGGCCCTGAGGAGGCACAAACGCTTCTAAATATACAGAGAGACTGACTCCCTTCTCTCCCCTCTGCCTGCTTCCCTCCTTTGTTCATTTATTCCCCTCAGAAGAACAAGGCGTCCTCCTCCCCCAGCTGGAAGCGCTGCCTTGCCACGGCAGCAGCAGGACCCGGGGCCCCTGCCTGCATCCCCAACATGAAAAGCTTCTGCAGGAGCCTTCTGCTCCATGAAACACTTCCTTCCTGCAGCCCAGCACGGACACAGGGATGCCTGCTCAGTGAGGAACGTGCTCCAAAGGGCTCTCTGGTATCAACTCGCAGGATTAACGGAGCAAGGAGCAGAGCTGGGGGAGCCTGGTGCTTAGCAAAGGTCTTTTTTGGCTTACTGAGTTTGCTCCCTCACCTCTGCCACTGATGGCACAAAATAAAAAGTCTCCTGGCAACTGCTGCTTTCAACGTGCAAGAGCTGAAACACAAAGGAATACCTGAGAATGCTTTAAGTTGCCAAAAAACTGTCATTTCTCCCAGTTGCTTATTCCTCCCTCGGTGATATCAACTCTTTATATTGGATAAGAACAGCAGGGAAAACACCGAATTCGTTTGAACCCGGATTAGCCCCTCAACCAGCAGAACTGCATGAAAAAAGCCAGAATTAGAAGCTGCCTGCTTTGGTTGCCGGCCTGTGGGCAACACCTGCCTCAGCACAAAGCGTCCCCTACCTGCTTGGAGTAGCCTCCATAGATGATGATGTTGCCCTCGGGAGTGGGAGCCATTTGACAGCCAGACCTTGGAGCAGGCCCAATCCCTGCTGGAGCCAGCTTGCTCCAGGTGAAGCAGTCCAGGTTGAAGGCGTACACATCGTTGTAGTAGATGTAATCCCTGGGGAGAGCACAGGGGCACACTCAGGACAGGGTAAAACAGCCCTTCAGAGCTCTCCTGTGACGGCACAGCCGGGATCCCACAGCAGGGCAGACCCCACGGGAGAAGATGTTTCTACAAGATAAGGGTCTGATAAGACTCAGAGGCCAAAAGTGCTGGACTGAGCTTTGGCTACGAGGATGGGCAGCTTCTTCAGTGCTACAGTGGTTCCTCCCACACCTGAAGAGTTTTAATCAAGATCCCTGGTCTTTCCAACACAAGTCCTGCTGAGGATAACCCCCCCATTAACACCCAATTTCTGCTACTGGTGCAACTTTGTTGCCTTTTTAAAAGGAGGCCTCAAACCCCCAGCCACCTACCTTGCACTCTCGTGGAAACCTCCAAAGATGATCAGCTGCCTCTTGCACGCAACCATCCGATGTCCACTTCGTCCAGAGGGCCCTCCTGGTGCCCTGAAACACAAAGAAATTCCATTTTTCAGCAAAATCCCCTTTCCTGGCAGTGCATCAGACTGTTTTTATTGAAGCCCTTGGCAGCTGAGCTGGCTGAGCTCAGCCTCTCCTGGAAATGGGAACCATGGGGAACGTGGTTGCCTCAATCCGTGTCTGCTTTTCTCCAGAACAGGGCGTGTGCTCTTCCTGGAACTCTTGGGATGGCAGCACAGGCAGTTTTATTCCTAGAGATAAACCACCCTAGCAGCACCCAAAGTCTTTTCAGTGATGACTCAGGAGCTGATTTTTCAGGAGGGTTTAATGAACAGCACTGAACTTGCACGACTGCAGGGAAGACACTCCAAACTGAGATGTTTTCTCCAAGCACCAAGAGACAAAGCCTGGCTCTGACATCCCCCCCCTCCTTCAGCGTCTTCGGAAATCACGTACCCACAACACCTTCGCTCACCCACCTGCAGTTTGGGTATGACACCAAACCAGTGAAAACACTTCAGGAATTACTCAGATTTCCTCCAGAACAAAGGCGCTGCAGCAAAACAAGTCAGCGTTATCCTCATTATCCTGCTGAAGGAGGGCAGGGAGAGATGGGATGTTGGGAAGGAATTCCTCCCTGCGAGGGTGGGCAGGCCCTGGCACAGGGTGCCCGGAGAAGCTGTGGCTGCCCCTGGATCCCTGGCAGTGCCCAAGGCCAGGCTGGACAGGGTTTGGAGCAGCCTGGGATGGTGGAAGGTGTCGGGGTTGGAACTGGATGAGCTTTAAGGTCCCCTCCAACCCAAACAGCTCCACGGTTCTGTGACTCACTCCATGATCCTACACGCTCAAAAGCAGCTCCACATCCCTGCTCTGCTCTTCCAAACTTTCCTGACCTTTCAGTGAAATGTGCTGCTTCCGTTTCCAGAAACGAGCAACACCCCCTCCATCTGTCACATCCAAAAGGCTCCTGAAGAACCAGGCAGCTGGACACAGCATTCCAACTTGGATTCCCTTTCCTTCACGTTCACCCGCAGCATCACGTGAGAGACAACAAAAACAACTCCAAGAACTTTCAAATAAAGCCAACTTTAGGCCAAACTGGGGGGGCGAAGAGGGTTTGCTGTGTGTGCTCTCTGCCCCATGGATGGATCCATCCCATTTTCCCTCGCTGAGGAGTCTCCCGAAGTGCCCAGCAGGCACCACTGAGCCCAGCAAGACTCCTCCAACAGGCAGCCTTAAGGTGTGGAAGTGATTGCACAACCAGGGCCTCAATAAAGTCAAAAACAGCAGCAAAACCTAAAGCCACAACCCCCCCCCGGCACACCTGGAGTGGCAGCAGGGAGCTGGGAATGTGGTGATGGATTTCCGTGGAGAGGGAAAATGAGGGCCCTTATTCACCACGGAAAATGACAACCTCACCCCGGTGATAATGAGAAACTCCACCAGAACAGCAGCGTTTGGGGAAGACTGAATTAATATTGATTGCTTGGACTCTTTATTCTAACAGAGAAGAGCTTTTTCCAAGCATTTACTGGGTGTTTAAGTATCACCCTGCAGAACAGCACCTCTGGTATTAATTCCATCAAGCCCTGAAATCATTATTTTCTCTTGCTGTAACAAAGCTCCCGTGTCATTATTCCAAAAGACGGCACTTTTAAAATCACCTTTTTATTCTTTTTTTTAAGGAGAGAACGAATTAAAACGCAACATGAGCACTAAAATCCTGTTCCCAGAGGGTATCTTGTGCCTTGTTTCTCAAAGGGGTTTCCTCCAAGTTCAAAATCAATTCTGAACAATAAAAGGTTTATTCACTGATGTGTTTTAATAAAGCTCCCACCGATGTGGATTTAACTCCAAGTCACAAACGGCCCAGTCAGGCAGGACTGGCAGTGCTGCAGAACCTCATTCCCACTCCAGAAGGATCTCCCTGCAACTCGTTTTCCAACTACAAACTCCTCCCTTTTACCTGTTTCACTGCTCCTGGTCCCAAAGAAACATTTTGGAAATGGTTTGGAAAATCCCAGACTTTATGATTAATGCTCTATTTCATGGGGTTGACACCAGAAAGCAGCCATGTGGGAGGGAGCTGTAAATTCTCCAGACTTTTTTTTTAAATAGATCAAAAAGTCTTGCTGAGGACTGGCTCTACACATGCACAGCACGAGGCTGATCTGAGCTGCTCCATAAGGAATTTCCTTTTGCTCGTGGAGTTACTTTGGGACTTGTAGAAACAAACCAGACCTGAATTCAGCCCCCGGATTCAGGAATTACTTGTCCCAGTGGCTACAGGCTGCAGGAGTTACCTCTTCATCCAGAGGATGCTCAGGTGAAGCTTGGGAATGTTCAAAAATAACAAAAGTGGGGATGGAGAGAACATCCCATCAACCTGGCACTTCAGGACAGAGCACTTCTATCCTTCAGAGGAAGCTGAACTCAGGATTTGTGTGGTTTTACACCTTTCCCTGTGAACGCCCCACTGTCGGGGTCAGTGGCACGCACAGATCCTGTCCCCTCGTGTTTGGACACTCAGGCGGAAGGTGAGAAAGGAAAAAACAATTTGGGCCCCAATTTTGGCACGGGGCCCCAAATCCTCAAGTCCAACCCCTTGCAAAGTCAAGCCACAGTTGTACGTTTGTCTCCTGATCTACCAAGAACAAGCTCACTTCGGGGCTGACAACCTACTTGATTTACACCAAAATATCCTTCTTTTCTCTAGGCATTTCCTACCTGGGGTGGCAGGACCTGATTTTTCTGGTGAGCAAGGAGAGGCATCCATCAGACACAAGCCTGTGCTGGGCCATCCTGCTCCGCAGGGACTGCTCCAGTTAAACAGGCACTGCCAGAACTGGGTCACTTCCAGCACCACATCCCACCAAATCCGACAGGAAGCATCACCAACATTCCAGAATTTCGGTGAAGGGAGCTACGCCGGCTCAAACGACAGCTCCAGAGGAAGGATGTGGCAATTCCCAAGCACGAGGCCGAGGATGCTCCCTGTCTCTCCCTGAGGGAGTGCACTGGGCCACAGAGAGCTGAGTGGGAATGTTCTGTCTAGGAAGGAATGAGGCAATTAGGTTAAAATATTGCTGCTCCGAGGCAGGGTAACAAACAGTTCATGGACTGAGGAAACCTCGTGCATCACACACCAGATAAGGTGGTTGCACTAAGTCAAAGTCAGCTGCTGGCACGGCTTCTAACGGGCTGGGATTTGCTGTGTTTGGATCATCTTTGTGCATGCAAAATGCAAGGAAACACAGCTAAATCTCGCTAAATATAGCAGCTTTTAACTCTGTCAGGCTGCCTGGCAGCGCTGTGCTCTGTGCGAGGAGAAAAAGGAGAAAAACTTCGCCGGCACAGGGAAGTTTGCACAGTTAGTCAAGGGTTTCTCTTCCCAAGTGTTTCACAGTCAAGCCCCTCGCAGCAGCAGGTTCCTGGCAGGAAGTGTAGGTCAGGAAGGACAATGTAATTGTCAGGAATCGGAACCGTGGGGCTGGAATAACCAGGTTTTCTAGAATTTCAAGTTTAGGTCACAGCAGGGTCATCTTGGACAAACCAACACATCAATCCCACCTGGAACGGGGCGCTTGCGATCCTTCCCGTGGGAACAGAAATGCAAACTTTGCCTCTCTTATCCAGACATTTCTTCATGAATAGTTAATTCTCTTTATTATTTGCACTAAAATGACGTCATCTAAACCCAACTCCAGTCTGTACCCCACGTCTGCCACCTGGCATTTATTGGGGTGACACTGGCACCCCACAGGATACACGGAATTATTGCTTGGCCTGCGTGAAGGCTCTTTGTGCCAGGGATGGTTCCCCACCACGACCCAACAAATGGGAAACGCTGAAGGAAGTGAAGAGCAGCAGGTGTCATGATCAGAGTTTTAAAAGAAGCAGGAAAAAAATCCCTTGCAGAACTCAACAATCATCTCAACGATTTCCTCTTCCCCTCTCCAAGCAGCCTCCCGATGAAGATGCCATACGGAAAAGCGAAGAGGCAGCAGAACCTGGATTTTCATGCTCAGCCAGGTCAGCATTAAAACAAAGCCATTCCTTCCCACTGCCTCATTAGGCAGCTCCTGGAGCTCAGCCCAAGGACGGGGAGGGGATGTGCTTTGTCTGATTCCAACAGTGGGACCAGGGCGTGGCTGTTCCCAAAATTCCAGCAAGGCTCAAGGACAGAGGGCCACCCAAACACGGCAGGAAGCTCAAATGGAGCAGGCTCCAAATTCCCACTTGTCACGCACTGTCAGTGCTCCCACTTTGCAGGGAGGGGGAAAAAGGGGAGACAGGCAGAGCGAGTCACTGTGTGACCTCAGGCATGTGCCACGGCAGAGCCAGGGCCTCCATCCCTGCCCAGCTCATCCCAAACCACCCTCAGCTACTGTGCAAGCAGAGGCAGGCACAGGTAACACACCCCACACTTTTAAAAGGCTGAGAGACACAGACCCCATGCTCTTAATAGGGTGAAAAGGGGTCACCCTGGGCAGATCTGGTGTTCCCACCTGAAGGAAGAACACGGAGCTCCTAAGTGACCAAAAGCTGCTGCTTTTCCCAGTGCCCTTCGAGGGTGATCTGGAGCTCCAGCCCACCCAAAGCTGTGTCTGACTCCAGGACAATCCCAAAGTCCAAGAGGAAGCCAGTGCCAAACTCAGACCCAGAGCCATCTCCTGCCTCTCAGCCCACTGGGTGTCACACCAGAACTCCTCTCATGCAAATACGAACGGGAGCAGCCCGAGCGAGGAGCCAAAGGTTAAGGAAACATCCACAGAGGACTTTGGGACAGATCCACTGAAAATATTTATTTACACCTTCACTCCTGTCAGAAACTACCAGGGCATTTGGCATCTGATTCCTTTGACAGGTCTGAATTGCTGGCTTGTTTATCCCAAGGAATCTGAAGGCAGCAAATGCCCGTTACCAGGAGTGAAGTCAGCTCGCTGGGCAGATACAAACTGGCTTCTCCAGCCACGGTAAAACTGGGAGATCCTTGCACTGGGCTGGTACAGCCCCCACTGCAGGAGCCCTGGGAAACCACTGGAGGAGCCCTGGGAAACCACTGGAGGAGCCCTGGGAAACACAGCATCAGTTTTGGACATCTGGACCTGCCAGGGTTGGGAATAGAGGGCTGTTCATGATACTCTTCTCTTCAGTTATGCAACACCCAGGCACACCCCTGCCCCAAAAATCACATATTAAATAAACCAGCCTTGGTCTCAACAGACTTGGAACACATCTCTCATTCCCACTTCTTTCTGGAGGTGTCTTCTCCACCCCTTTGAGGATGGGCACCTCTGTATCTAAGGGAGAGCTGGGCAATCACAGCTCTGGACCAGGAATCAAACTTGGACCACCCTGGCACAGCCCCTCCTGAGGTCAACACCAAAGAATGACTGAACACCAGGGATCTCAGGGATCACCTGGCCCAACCTTTCTTGGCAGAAGTTTGGTCCGGACATGAGGGCCCAGCACTTACTTGATCTGCTCCCAGGTCTTGGTGGCCAAATGCAGGACCCAGAGATCCTTGTAGTGGTAGAACTGCTCCCCGCTGGGCGAGGCAAACTCGCCCCCGAAGATCCAGAGCTGCCCCCCAGCCGTGGGCACCACGGCTGCCTGCAGGAGAGAGGGAAGAGCTGGATCAGAGCAGGATTCCAAAGCAGGCACAGAACTTCACCCCTCAAGCACGCGGCTCCAAATCCCCGGGAACAACAGGAGCTCTCTGGGGCTGAAGGAAGGAGAATTTGGTATAAAAGGTACTCGGCGTTTAGCACACCTTCCCTAGAGCAAGGGAAAGCTGGCCAAGGAGCTGGGCTCTTCCCAGTTCCTGTGGGAAGTTTAAAGTTTCCTAGGAAGCATCTTGGGATTAGTTTTAACAAAAACTGTTCAACTCGCTCTGTTTGGAAAAAAGCAAAAGAAAGAAAAGCAAAAAAAACCCCAAACACAGAAGGAAATGTGCAGCATTTGGACAAGAGGAGAGACTGTTACTGCTTTGATTGTGTCACAGCACAGAGGGGGTTTTTTTTAACGTTGTTTTTACACAGAGCAGCACCAAAAAACACCTGTGGCAAGCAGGTCAGAAGCAGGCAGGAGAGCAAGGCTCCACTTCATTACAATTACCTGTGTTAGGACCAAGGAGGAAGGAAGGAATCCCAAAAAGGAAAAGCTGTGGCTGTGCAAATTGCAGTTTGTGTTTTTTCCAGGGTACCCATCACAGATCAACTTTGGGATAATCTCTTTCCTCACAAGGCTTCATTCCCTGCCTGTCTCTCCCAGCAAAAAAAAAGATTTTTAGCCCCACACAGGACCATGCCCTGCCATAAACCAGCCCAAACATGAAATGATTAAGTAAGAAAATCCAGGACGCGCTTTCAGGCAGGATTTGTGGGAACATGAAGTCACCTGAACAAAGGGGATATGTGCCTGAATTCCATGGGCTTCCAGTGCTTAAAAGCTTAAGGGGAAGGTTTATGCAACAGCCTGCTCATACTTGTGGGTGACCTTCCCAAGAGCTGGCTTGAAATTCGTGACAAAACCAAACCTTTTCTTTGAACAACTGCCAACACCCGCCCTTAGCTCCTCTCACCTCAAGTCCAACCGTGGATTGTGTGTCAGAGACCAGGGATGACAAATAAAACTGCAAACAAGCGCCCAGCACCCCCAGACACGCTTCTGTTTAACTCGGAGCTAAGCTTTAACTACAAAGCCACAAGGAAGGCACAGCAGGCAGCTCGTGAGGCTGAACTGTCCCCTGTGAAACCACAATTAATTATCAGGCAGAAAACGCTGCTGAAGCAGGACTCCTCAGCTCACTGCTGTTGTAATCCAGCTGCAGCTCCCGATCTGCTCCCCTTGGATCGAGCTGCTCGACAGCCACCTGCTGGCTACTGGCATGTGGCCTCTGAAATCAAGTTCTAGCTCAAAACAACACAAAGTAGCCCAAAAATCAAGTCAGAATCTTTCGACTCGAGGATATACAGCTCGGAGCAAGACTGGCACTTAGTAAGGTAACGAGGGGTTATGAACCTAATTGGGGAGTTGGATCTTACCAGGGAGCTCTGGAGAGCTTTGGGATGGGTAGGAAAAGGACACTCACATCCTGTATGGCAGCTTTGGGAAGGTACCAGTCACCCACTGGCTGCAGCAGGTAAGAAAATCTATCAGCTGGTGAGGGCCAAAGACCTGCAAGAAATACGAGTCTTCGGTCCAGTTTCTACTGTGCAGGTGTTCACATGAAGTAAACAAACCCAAATCCTTCATCCTCACAAGCAGCCGGTGACCTGGATTTCCAGGCAGGAGGAGAAGAGCCCAAGTGCTCCCTGCTGGCAGCAGTGGCAGTGTCTGGGCTGCTCATGGATGTAGGGCTGTGGCCACGAAGGGAATAATGAGCTCTGGTCAAATTCTAGTTTGAAAACTCAGGGCCTTCTCTGGGATTATGGATTTGAGCCAGTCCTCGCACAGCGCAGCAAAGAGAATTCATCTCTAAAGAGCAATCTCCCCCCTAGCTCTGCTCGAGTCCTGCCAAATCAACAGATACAACCCCAAATCTTCCTCCCCCACTGAACACTTCCAGAGGACAGCCAGGGATCAGAGCACCTCAGACAGGCCTGGACAGGTCCCTCAGCAGAAGAGCTGAAGTGACACCACTGGCAGCCCGTTCCAAGGCCACCAAAGAGAGGCGAGAAACCCTCAGGAGCCGAAAAAATTAAAAACCCTCCTCCCAAATCACCTTGAGAACAATTCCAGCTGCTGCTCTGGCAGCCGGAGCTTTACCTGGTGAGCACAACGCCTCGGGGGTGGGTTGGGGATCTCCAGCTTGGCCCAGCTGTTCTTCCTGATGTGGTAAACGTACAGCTCATTGTACAGGTAGGTCTGTGAGGCAGAGACAGGAAAGAGCAGCTCAGCTCAGCTCAGCTCAGCTCAGCTCAGCTCAGCTCTGCAGGGCGGAATTCGGGGTGAGGACTGCAAAGCACGACCTCCTCAGCGGGCAGGGAAGGAGGACAAGGAGCTCCTGCCCTGCACTGGGAGGCAGCAACTGTTCCACTGGGCTGGAATGTTCCTTCCCACACGGCTGGTGACAGCTTGAGATAGGAGGGTTTAAAAAGCTGGAGCTTAACACAGATGCCCAGGTTAAAGCTGCTCAGCTCCAGCGCAAAGGACAGCTCCAGGTGGTGAAAAAAGCAGAATTAGTTTAGCACTTCACACTGGGTAACCCCGAGGTGGCCAAATATCACTGCCAGGCTGGAGTTTTCCAGTGCACTTTGCCTCCAGGAGCACAAGAACCACCCGGAACCTGCAGAAATTCAGGAGCAAGAGCGTTCCCGAGTGCAATAATTTGCTGCTGCTCCCATCTCCAAGGCAGGCGACGCCTTGCCAGCAGCAAAAGTGCAGAAATATCTTGTTTTGAGAAGTGCAAGAGATTCTTCACGAGTTATCCCAAACGAGGGGCAGATATGGCTACAATTAAGTCTGGAGAAATTATGAAGCCCTGAAATATTGATGCTGAGACAATCACTCCGACTCCTTAATGGGTTCCAGCGTGTCTCCTTCCTGCCAACAGCTCAGCCATGAGACAGAGCCATGGCAGAATTAAAAGGCTATTTTGCTCTCATTCAGGGACAAATACATATTTTATGACTCTGCCTTGAATTTCCCTTCAAATGAGACTCGTGCAAATTACAGGAAAAGGAGGGAGGGGGGAGACAAAGAAGAAGAAAATGAAGTATACATTACTTTTTGGCCATTGAAATATTCACCTCCAAAAAGGATCAGCTCGTCTCTCTCGGGGTGAGCACAGAGGGAGCAGTTCAGCCTGAAAGAAAAAAAGAGGATGGAAAAAACAGATCTGAAAGTCCTTAAAACCCTGAACCTTGGAGCTTTTAACTCAGGCACCAGTACCTCTGCCCTCCAGCCACAAAGGTCTCTCCATCATCTGCCAAATTACCCTGCCGTGATGGTCACCCCAGGGCTAAAAACTTCTCCAAAGAAATTAATTTCTTCCAAAACTTCCAGCAAGATGAATTGGGCGCTGTCTGAGAGCCTCTCCTATTTCAGGAGCACACGTTACTCTGTGATTTAACTCCCCCTTTGACGTGAGCTCCTGAATTTTAATGCTGGGGCGGCAGGAACAAAAATGACTTTTATGAGGGCACAGAACTCTGGGCTGTCTCCTCTTCATTTATCTGTGCCATTATTCTGCACTTGCTGCTGGTCACTGCTCTCCTGAACACCCCAAGTATGTGAACACCGCTTAATAAAGTGGTTTTTACCTCACGACACATCCCTTGGCCTCTGAATTCCCTTCAGCCCTCTAGTCCAAATCTAAAACTTCTTCTTCACTTTTATTTTCCCTCAAAGCCCTGAAATCTACCTCTGTTTTGCCTCTTTGGTGCGGATGGGATGGTTAAAAAGTGGATTTTGATGCCCAAAAAAAAGGCTTTTGGTCTCTTTTTGACCAGAAAATCAGTATTCCAGATGTTTCATAATTCCAGATATCCAGGTATTTTCTTACTCCAGACACCAGCTACACCCTTCACTCTCAGGAAATAACTTTACATAAATAAATGCCATTAAAAGCACTCCCAGCAGCTCTGCAAGTGGCAGCCAAAGCCTGGCACAAGCTCTCACCTGGGTGAGGGGGGTGGGCAGGATGACTCAATTACTTGGGTCTTTTTAGCATCCAGGCTCTGGAATTCTGCTATCAGGGCTTCAAGATCCTCCTGGAAACAAAAAGCCAGACATGAGCTGCTTGACGTGCACAGAAGCACACACGAAACCCAGCACTCGCTCCCACCATTTCCCATTAAAAAAAAAAAA
>VYZQ01038591.1:0-22093 GCA_013400655.1 Mystacornis crossleyi
TAGAAATGTAGTTCTGGACACCACTTTTGTCTGTAAAATTCTTCAGACTCAAGGAGAACTTCAGGCAGAAGTAAAGCCCAGAACAAGCAGCAGCCCAGCAGATTGCTTAGGACATGACCACGCTTCCTGGCAGGAATTAGAAGCAGTGTTCTAACATTTGAAGCCTCAATCAGTGGGTTTATTGACTTTCTGTGGCTTTTATTATCTGCCTTTTCACTGACAGATAAATGAAATTAAAGCCTTATTTTATCTTGATGTAGAATAAAAACAATTTAGGGCTTATCAGAAATCTTGGGTTTCAGCCATCAAGTATTGTCTGAATTAGATGCTGTCAGGATGGTGTGAGTATTACTTATTATCTTTATGCTTTTTAACATTAACTCTTTCCACAAAAATGTTGTCATAAACCAAACAGCCAAACCAAAATAATAAAAATTTAAAAATCCAAATTCTCTCTATTTATATGCTTAATCTACATCCTCAAATCCTTGCTGGAAAAAAAAAATTAAATCTTCCTAACTTATAAAAGCAGTGCCAGTAAGGGTGATGAACACATGTGCAGATGTGTAGTTCTTGCTCATAAGGGCCATTTCCAAAATCAAATCCATGCCCTGGGCTGCACCAGGGAGCTTCTTTCCCTTATCCAACATCATCATCCTCCCAGTATTAGTGACAAGTCACATAAAGGTTCCTGGCTACATTAAAGGGCTTCTCAAGAGCAGCCCACAATTTATAAGAACATTAAGCTGAGCTTTAGAGTGTCTGTGGAGTGCAAATGCAAATGGGGCTGTTGCTAATGTCCCATATTTCAGCTGGCAGCCCCAGCCCATGAATTTCCTGTGTAACACAGACACTCTGCCCTAATGAAAATGAGGCAGAGGAAGCTCATAAGTCTCTTGTTTGTGTTCTAGCACGAAACCAACTCTCAGCATTTGCAAAACCCCCACAAGCACAGCTACTAAGATGTATTTATTATCAAGGAGTGTTATTTGTTCCATAATTTAACACTGAAGCTGCATTTCTAAGGGCAAACCCCGTTTTTGGGGGGGTTGCCTCCCCTGCCACAGCTCCCTCTGAAAGGGAATCTGTTTCTCTGAAGTGTCACATCCCACAGCACAGTTGGAATGAAAACCTTCCTGGCATTCACATGAAAAACAGAAAAAGCAAAGAAAGGGGTGAAAATCCCTTCTAAAAGGTTTCTTAGCTACATAAAAAAATAACACACATGGCCTGAAAAACCTTATGAGTCTGTACAAATCCTTCTATGCAACTCCAGCCCTTCTCAGGTGCACCTGGAGCTCCAAGAAAAACACTTTCTGATACTGAAACATTAACGTTGTGAATTATCAGGGGCTGCAAAAAATGGGCTGTAAAGGGTAGGGATTCAACTGCTCCCAGATTCATGGCAGTGGGGAAAGCTAATCTGATTACCTTGACCATTCTGAGGGGTTTACTATTTTTAAATTCTCTTTCAAGCAATGACTGTTCCATTGAGCAGTAGCTGGAAATTCCAAAAGTGCATGAGAAACAATCTCTGATGGCTACAGGAACACCCAGCTCTGGATGCAGATGTGTCCCCCCACACTCCCTGGGACTTGTCCTTGGGGGCTTTGCACAGGCTTTAAATAGCAGAAGCAAGATTGTCCTCCAAACCAATTTTAGCCTCAAAATTCTCCACAGCTCCCTGGCTACTCTCAGCCTAATCTGCACCCTGTGTCAGGCTGGTGATTCAGTTCATACCTCCCAGGGTACAGGAGAGAAAACCCAGTTGTGGAATCAGGGCTGGATATGCATTTCTAAGGAATTTATATTAAGAAGGAAAAAATTGTCATCCTTTAAGCCATCCTTTGATCAATTTATTCTCCAAGCACTCTGAGTAAATTTATCTGACCTTCCTGTTAATTTTGTCAAACAATATTTTCGTCTGACAATGGCTTCGCTGTTCTGATTATTTCATCCTCTGGAGTCAGATCTTGTGATCTTCCTGCGGAAAAGTCTCATGTGGGATTCTGAGAGTGTATGTCCCTACAAGCATTCCAGAATTCTACTTAAAATAAAAGGAGAAGCTGCATCACAAACATTACCATAGAAACAAACTGCCACAGACAGAGTTATTAGTGAGAATGAAAAGGAAAAGCTAATTCATAAAGATAACTCCCAGCCTTCAGTCTGTAACAGACACAATTCTAATAGAATAGAAACAGGTTTTATTAAGCACTGAACAAACCAGCAGAATAATATCACTGTGTCCTTTATTTAAACAGGGGCCACTGTAATTGAGATGAAGCTCAAATAAAGAGCCTGACACTGCAACCTTCATAGACATTCAGGAACATCCTCCTGCTCGAATTTGTCACATCTTTTCATATCAGCCCTGATTTGCTTTTGCCCAGCCACCCCACCCTTGTCTCCATGGCATCCTCTCCATACACTGCAAATGAAAATGTGATCCCAGTAAGTCACCAGGACCAGGAGCAGCAGACCTTATCTAGAAGCCATTTTTCAGCAAGGCAGCACTGTGCTCTCCTTGTTTTAATCTCTTTGGTATATTAAGAAATATCCTGCTTTCCTCAAGGAGGAGAAACAGCTCCTACCCCGTAATTGTCTCAGATGCAGACATGTCCACATTAAGGCACAGGGACTGTGATGAAGTTTTGTCCTCCCTCCTTGCAGTTGTTGTTCACCTCTGCAGCTTTGCAGAAACGACAGCTCACAGGAGGAGCTATGAGCAAGACCAGACTAAATCCTGCTCTTGGTTCAGATTGTGCACTGCCTTGAACATCCTCAGGATTCCACAAATTCATCCTAATAATCAACTTGCCCCTGAGCCATGCTGCAAATTCCAGGAAGTTCCACATTCCCAGTCCTCTGCAGAGGTTTTACTTTATTTCTTCAGCATCCTGCTGCTGGCCTTGATGTTCTTGTGCTGATTACTGATTCCCAAACCCATCAAATGATGATTTTTTTTTTCTTATCACTGGGCCTTCAAGACTTGAATTTCCACACCAAACTACTGTCTTGGTGAGACTAGAATAACGTATTTAAAAATCAGAACAAAACAAATCCAGAACAGAGAAATGTTCTCCATTTACTTTTATTTGCCCTGACAAAGTCAATTTTAACTCGGGAATGAACATTTGAAAGAGTCTTTAATGGGCCAGAAAGTTCAGCTGTGGACTGGATTTCTCTGAATGCATTAGATACATATAGGTTAATATAGAATAGATACATAATATAGATTTACCACATCTTAAGTATTAAATTACTTCACATCACTGGCAAAAAACAATCAACTTCTCAATAACAGCAGAACTAAAAAATCTCTCTGATTTAATAGCTCTGTTGGACAAATCTTTCTGTTCTCGTTCTGCTATTGAAAAAGCGTATGCATTCTCCAGTTTTATCATTGGATAAAGGCAAGAAAATAGGAAGAAACCAAGGAGAAAAGAGCAATACGCACTATTTTCTACTTTTAGAAAAGGTAATTCTTCAGTCTTGAACTCTTCACATTTGCATTTGTACTTAAACCTTTTACTGGTAGAGATTCTTTTCAAATAATGCTTGTTTGATGCAAGCAAGTTTCAAAAGAAGGGCAAAATGAAAGCCTGTTTACAATGGTCCCAATTTCATCCCCCAGCAGCCCCCCTCAACATGTAAACCCTCAAACACCATCATTTCAAGACACTCATAAACACGAACAGGGAGAGCCAAAAGCCCTTTTAGCCTATTTTTGGGCATATCTAAGAAACAAGCAAAGAGAAATTTTAATTTTTTACACACACCCACACCCCACCCTTGGTTTGATCATTATTGTGCCAGAATACAACACCCTGTAAACCAGATTTTATTTTCGGAGCCTGCAAGTTCAAGGCTTTTTGGAAAAAAAGAGGCAACTGAAGCCCTGACTCTTCAGAGCTTTCTCCAGGCTGGCTCCTTCAGTACCTTCTTCTACATGAAGTTATAAACAGAGATGAGAGTTCCCCAAGCCCTTTATTGTAGCAACATTTCCACAGTGATTTAAAAATAAAGTAAGAATAAAAATCACAAAAATTCCCAAATAAAACAGAGATGTGTGATACCCAAATTCTTGCATAGTCTTGAAGTGCCTGGGAATGAAATTTTTATCGCTCTCCATAAGATCTTGTATAAAGTTGCTGGTTTCTGCAGAGGGCCCAATTAGATCTTTCTCCCGCTCATGCTGAGAGCACAGGAGTGGAAACCTCAGGGGCTGGGACAGAGAATTGCCCTGCCCAGACCCTGTTTGCAAGTGCCCAGGATCTACCTCATCATCAAGTCTCTAAAATGGAAACAGCAGACAGAAAAAAACACACGTATGAAAAAAACAAGAGCAGGACAAAGGTGATGTTTCTGTGATGAAACTCGTATTTATGCTGTAGATGTGCAAAGCACCACAGAATAATGATATTTTTTTTTCCTTTTGCTTCATAGCTGTGCATATATATTTAAAATCTGAGCAAACTGAGGAAAACCAGGATGGTTAAAGAGGATCAGTGTTCACTGAGCAGGAATAGTTTGAGATCTTTGGACAGGGCTGGAGTGGGGCATCTGACACAGCAAGTGCTCCCTGACGTGCTGATTTGGGATGGAATTGCAGCAGGGGTTCCCAGATGTTCTCTGTGCTGGGTTAGACCAGCCCAGCCCTGCCAGACAGGCCCTGTCCCCCCTCTGCCCCGTGCCCACCCTGGGGTGGCACAGCAGGATCAGTGCCGCCCGAGGGGGACACCTCGGAGACCAAAATCAAACCAGCTCTGGAGAAAAACAAACAAATAGCAGTGTCAGGGGCTGCTCCTCACGATCTGGGAGACCCCAGCCCAGCAGTGCTTCAGTCCCACCGAGGTCAGCAGCTCAGGCAGCCCAGCTTGCCTCATTCCTCTGGAAAAAAGGAAGTGGGGAAAGTGAACATGAAAAAAATCAATTTTCTGATTCCTTACCAAGCTGCGAGTGAATTTTTAATGGCTAAATGCTGGATTTGTTCTCTAAGCCACAACGCTGCCCCCACACTCGCCTTCCTTTAAAAAGCTGGGGAACACAATTATATTACTATTTCTTAAGACTTTAGGTCATAGAAGAAAACTCACATCAAAGTTTCACAAATCCATATGATATTTTGAACAAAACCCTCAGATTTTACACTGTTCCTTCTCATTTATGTTGTCAGACGCAGCGTGGCATTAGGCTTAAAAACTAGACAGCACAGGCAGCACAGGAAACAAGAAAAGCAATTAAACTCTGTGTGTTTACAAGTGAAAGTCTGCTGTAAATAACCATGTCAAGTCGATCTTGCTGTGGGTAGGTGGGATCTGAATATTGAGAATTAACTGGAAGGAATGGCAATCAGCAACAGACTGCACAGGGCAGGGCTGGAAGGAGGGAAAAGTCGATTTAGCCAAGCTGGGGTATACAGAAAAATAATAGAAAAGATATAAACAATGAAAAGTAAAGAAACACTGATAAGCTGGATTGGGGAGGTAGAAGGTGATGGAAGAGAAGAGATCACAATTCTGTGTTTTTCCCGCTGCTCTGGATTTCCTTTACGTTTTTTGATACTGTGCAAATGTCTGATTCCTCATTTTTTAAGTCGCATGCAGCAGACTGCTTCACACTGACCCTGGCATAGCCAGGCTGGGGGAACTCCCAGCTCCACCAAGCCTTTAAATTTCCAGTGGAATTAAAACTGTGCATTCAGCCCGCAAGACCTGAGGAACAAGAGCAAAGCAAGCCCACCACTGCTTTGTCCCGCACAGAGCCTGCTGATTTCCCACAGGGCTATGGCGTATTTCCTTCTTAGGCTCCCCATCCGGGGATATTCCTTTCTCCCAAGCCATGCCCAGTGATGGAGATCCTGCTACCTTGCCAGCCCCCAGCAGGGCAGCAGTGGGAACGTGTCAGGATGTAAATATGTACGTACGTCAGGGTGCAGTCCGGACAGGATTTCTCTGCAATCCTCAGGAAGAAGCCCCAGCACTGTTAAATCCAATATTTCTGTCATTCCCATTCCTCTCTCCAGTGCCCTCCCTTTGGAGAAGAGAGCACCTGATCAGGGACGAGAGTGGCCTTTCTACGGGTAAGGAAAATATAAAGTAATATGAAATAAACAGTGCAAAAGAGGAGCCAGACTGCAAGTTCTCTGCTGTTAGTCTGGCTTGGCATTTAGAGATAATGCAATAACACAAACAGCAGCACTCATTACTAAATGTTTTGTCAGTAGAGTCATTTAAAATGATCACATTTTACTTTTTTTTTTTTTACATACTCATAAAGGGTTTCATAGCATAAAAAAAACCCTCCAGTTCTACTCAAATCTTACACTGCCTGATAAAAAATCTCACCACGAGAGAAAGCTGGCCATAGCTCATTCTCTAATCATTGCCTGGCATTAAGAGTTGTGAGAAATCAATTATAATCACTATTAAATAAGGGGGTCACCATCAATATGCTCGGAGCCTTGACAGAAATGTGTTAAGAGCTCAATTGTTACATATAATTTCATAAGGATATCTTTCCCGTGATCTGTATAAATGTGGGAAGCTGAAGGGGGAAGGAAAATAATTGCTGTATGAAAGTGTAAAATGATGAATAAAAAATTCGGTTTATTTAACAATACCCAACATGGCATCATCCCTGCAACTGAGGTATTGCCCACAAGTGAAGAGGGAAGATCACTGGAAGCTTTGCAGCCACTCTAATGAGGTTGAAAATACAAACAATGCAGCAATTTTGGGGTCCAGCATTAAACACCAGAGAGTGTTTAAAGCATCATACAGTTTTGGCGGGTTCAGCTTCGTGGGGAAGTGTCCATTTGGCCATTTACACTTGAGCTCCTATTTTCTAAAGCCTCACTAAAATAGAGACTGTTTTTATACTATAACTGCACGTTAATATCAACTGCTGCTGAATAAAAAGGGCAACTGAAAACTACAAAAAACGGTGTCCTTTTCCCCCTCCCCATCCTCCCTCCTCACCCTCTGTCTCGTATTACATTTGCTAAGTCTCCCCATAGAAGTCAGGCTCTAATGTTCTACCCTCTGGAATACTCACCATGATATCCATATGATTTCACTGGTAAATTCTGGTGTAGTTCATCCTACTGTTTACAAAACCCTTAAGAAAAAGCCACCTGACAATAATTCTATGATACAAAACTGTGCCAGGTGCCAACAGCACCACCACTAAGAAAATAAATCAGGTTATTTCAATACCCACCTTAGATTTATGCGGATATTCTACTAGAAATTTGAAGTCTTGAACCTGCCTGCATCCAAGAATGCACCTTCAGAAGTAAGCAACAAAACCCAAGTAATTCTCAAGAGATGAAACCCAAGGGATTTATTTCACTTCAAATTGTTTTCCACCATACCATGTGAAGTGTTGGCAGATGTTGATTTGGGGGTTTTTTGGGCTTGGTTTTAGATTTCCAACTACGTACTGTACTGGTTTGAAAGCAAAACCAGTGAGAGGCTCCAAGTCAGAAATACAATTTAATAGAAAGGAAAAAATAAATGCAATAGTACAAAAGAAACTNACACAGATCATGAACTGAGCCAGTAGCAAAAAAAGCAGTCACCTATTTTAAGGAACAGGAATTCCCTGTATATCTGCAGGGTCAGCCGACCCACAGCAACCATGAGAAAGCCTGGATCATAAGGGTGGTTCCTTTTCCTGCCACCACAGTAAATTCTTTCCTTCAATATCTGCCCCAGTACATCCACACTGAGCGTTTCCCCCCTCCTGGTGTTCTACTGATGCCAGAGCACACACACAGCTCCTGCCCAAACCCAGGTCTTCACTTTTTCAAGGCATTCCCTGAAATGAAATCACAGTTCATAACAACCTAAAGGTACTTTCTCATACTCTTAAATGACAAAAATACTTCCCTCAGCTCTGCTGCTCCACTCCCACATACATTCTTGATGTCTTGAGTTACAACTTCATTTACAGAAGAGCCCACCCTCCAAAGATGCCAATTTAGTTGTGAATAGCAGCACCAAACGTCTCCTGAGCAAAGCAGGACTGAACCAGCAGACGCTGTCCTTCCCCTGAATTCTGGCTCTTGAACAATCAGGATCTGGAAGGACTCACCCTTACAAGCTCCTCCTGCATGAAGGACCAGCAGAGTAGTTCTGTGCTGACGGGAATCTCAGGGTGGAGGCTTTGTTTGGTTTATTCTGCAAAAGAAGGCTGTGCCCTCGGTGTGTGACAGCCACTGGGGCAGGTGAATGTCCTGTGCAACAAGAGGCACTGGGTGAAGGAGGAGGCAGGGGGAAGATGCCACCAGAGCCATCCCTAAAGCACCCGGTTTATTTGGATTTCTTTCCAGCCAGCTGTATTTCATCTTTAGAGACGAGAATTGTCTCATCTGCCCTTGACGAGACATAAATTAAGACACGCTGCAAACACAGATTCTATTTAAACAATGGCAGAGATTCTCATTTCAAAGGACATTCCAGAGCCATTCTCCCTCATGAAACATTAGCATATGCTTCTTAAGTGCTCCCGAAATAAAATTTGTATCACCACTGTCACGTGGCGTTACTCTGCCTGCAAAAGCTGTTCTCAGCTGCCTCCGAGTTAAGGCTTGAATCAGAATTTCCTTGCTGCAAATGTTTTCTCTCTAGGGTGGATAATTTTACCTCTCACTCCTCCCGAAAATTACAAGACAATCTAAAAACATCCTGAACTCCTGTTTGTTTTGTGAGAATCTCTTTTACACCAGCCCTCCTGCCAAAGAGAAAAGCAGCATAAATTCCTTAAACAGAGGAGAACAAAATTCCTGGGTTCTTCTCAAGAAATAAATACAAAGTTTCATTTTTAATCGACCTTAAAAATAATATTATTTTTAGCATGCTTATTAAAAGCAATGAATTAGCAGAACAAAAATGAAGGAATTATGTGCACATTATATTTTTTGTTTACAAACCCTAATTAACACCAGTAAATCTTGACAAGTTACTGTGTCTCAACCTGCAGAGCTCCTGACCTTGACCCTGCAATGTCAGAACCACCATCTCCAGAAGTATGGGAGCTCTTTTATTTGGCTTTAAATGACCCAATGTTTCACCTTCCCAGGACACAGCTGGCTTGATTAAATACAGATATTCATATTCAGAATATTACTGTAAGAGGCAGGGGTAAGCCCAACCATTTCTATACTTTCAGATCCATCTCTACTCTACTGAAATTCCAAAAATAGCTCATGTGGTCTTGAATTAAACTTCTATTTCCCCATCAGCTCTTTAGGAGAGATTCTGTTTCCATACGTTGCAGAATTATGCACCTATAATTAGCTTAAATCTTAAATAAATAGGCTTAATTTCAGAGTCTCAAAAGAAAGCAAAAGCACATTATTTACCACACTGCTCAGCAATAAATGGAGATAAGCTCAGATTCTGACAATTCCCTAAAAAACAGGATATTCACTTAAAATAGGCAATTTCCCTTGGGGTTTTCTTCTGCCAAACATCAATACGGAGTGGACCTGCTCCAAAACCAGCGATGCTGAGCAGAGACACCCCCCGAATTTAGGTTTAATCCCACTTGAGTGATTGAAAAAGAGCCTTGCTATTTAAATGTGATAAAAAGGAGAGGAACTAGGGGGAAGCAGCAGGTGGTAAGTACAAAAGTAGTTAGGACAGCATCCACTTGGGAACAGAAGATCATATTTCTTTAGAAACAGAGTGGTTTTGTGCTGCAGATTCAACCTGGATAGGGGAGTTCTGCAGGAGTTAGAGTTAATAAACAGGAGTCCTTCACTGGGAGGAAAAGACACGGAGCCCAAACAGCTCAGGACACGAGAACTGTTCCCCTTTACCTACCACACACCCCACGGATTTCTGCAGATCCACGCAAGGCTCCTGCATTTCCTGAGCTGCTCCACTGCCAGGACTCTGCCTATATTGATTAGGGATAAAACTTTGCAAGGACAGCCAGCAGAATGCAGCAAACATAAATCAAATCAGCAGGGCTGCTTCTGATCCAGGGGAAAGATTCCTACTGAGCCCATTTTGCCACTAATAAGGCCCCATGTCAGCCAGGCGACTCCTTGATTTATATAATGAATAAACACATCAAATTCAGTCATTCATGGGGCAGAGCTGCTGCCTCAGCAACGTGCACACCTTCCCCATACCAGAATTTGGGGTGATAAATTTCCCTTCAGACACTGCTTTTCCTAAGCAGCCATAGTACAAGCACGATCATCAGGAATGTTTAACTCTCATCCTGTTGATTCCTGAAGTCCCTGGAATACCAAGGTTCAATTTCAAACGCATCAGCACAACAAGTGAAAATGTTTGTTCCAAACTTGACTGCTCGGCATGTTTGTGAGGACACTCCAAACAGCAGAATGAAGATCTCAGAGATGCAGGACTGTTCCAGTTTCAAAGTGGATGTTTCTAATTAGCAGTTCTCATCACGAGCACACACAGAACGAGCCCAGAACAGGGAAAGACTCTTCCACACCTCCCAAGTGTCCTCTTGGACATGCAAACAGCTCTTCCTTTAATGATAATGATCTCAATTCAACAATTTGAAGTTATTTCACAAAAAGATCAAGCAAGGCACCAGAGAGAATAAATAACTGCTCATCTTACTGGGAACTTAAATGTCCAAACCTTTGCCTTTTCTATTCTGGGCTCACCATTTTGCCATTGAACAACTTAGTTTTCATTTTTATCCTTTTAGTCCAGATGGATTGCAGGCTTGGCTAACAACATAAACCTGGTTAATCAACTTTCATGCCATATTTATGTTGCAACAGGGAGGTTTTACTGCAGTCTGCAGTTTACCAATGCACACTGTGGAACACAGCCAGTGGTTTATGTACCATTCCAATTGAAAGCTGCAGCCCACTGTGCCATCAGTGACCCCAAATCCTCTACTGACAAGAAGCTCTTGTCTTTGCTGAATACAGATTCAGTTACATTTAATTAAAACAAAACAAAAATGAAATTTAAAAAAAACAGAACAAAAAAAGCAAAAAAGAAACAAAAAACCCCAAAACCCAAAAAAACCCCAAAAACCCAACCAACCAAACAAACAAAAACCAACCAAAAAAACAACAAAAAAAACCCAAAAAACACAAACCAAAACAAAACACACAAACAAACAAAAAAAAAAAAACCCACCAAAAACAAAAACAAACAAACAAACAAAAAAACAAACAAACAAAAAAAAACAACCAAGCCAAACAAACAAACAAGCAAAAACCAAGTCCACCCCTCCAGGAATTATATTTCATTCATGAAAATCATGAATTTTCCTACCTACCAATTTTCTTGTGACAGAGAAACCAGTTAAAGGTCAAGAAACATGTATTTCCTAATTATTTTGTTTCGGCATCACTCCCCCATTCTTACTGCAAGGTTTTGGCCAAAAAAAGAACTCCCTTTTACAGAAGCTGCAGTGTAACTGTGACTCTGTTTGTCGTGTTTTGATGGCGCTGCTTTGGTTTTACTGGAGTTATTTTCCCCAGCAGGCTGAAGGACTTGCAAGGCAAAAAAGACCCTGTCAAAACCTGATACGGCAGCCTGTGTTTCCTAAATCACCTGTAGACATTTATGGCAGCAAGGAACTTGGTAATTAAAACCCACATTCTCTGGTTGTTCAGGAGAGTCAGGACTCTGATACAAACGACAATTAACAGCCCATATTTGAACCACACCAATTACACAGAGCTGACAATTAACATTACTATTCATAAATTATAATGGGGGATGTGTTTTGCCTACCATGAGCAAGGAGGAGAAGAAAGGGGAGTTACTCCTATTCCAGTTTTGCTGCTCCCCCATCAGCCAGGCCTTGGCACCAGCCCAGTGCCCCACACTCCAAAGGCCACCCCAGTGGGATGTGACCAACTCAATCCAATCCAGTTTGCTCTCAATGGCTCTTTAAACCCACACATGAAACCTGGACAACCACCACCACTCCCAAATGGTGGTTTGGGGTTTGTTTTCCTTCCATTTTTTAAAATTTTTTATGTTGTTTAGCTTGAGTTTGTGTTTGTTTTTCTTTTGTTATTATTTTACAATGCAGCTTAGCATAAACCAAGTTCCTATGGAGATTCTATGTAGTATGTAACTTTGATGGCATTTCGATGGATAACAGCAAAATACTTGAAGGTTTAATGCAATACAAGGTTATTTATCATAAACCAAACAACAGTTTATTTCATTAGCTTGAAATACAGAGGCAATTGATACCTGCCATCGTAAGCACTGCAGATTTTTCTCCCAGGAAGAAGAATTCTGCCCCTCCCAGTGAAAAAAAAATAGAACTAGAATCCTATTTATAGTTTAAAAATAGTTGTAGCATGGGAGGCTATACGTTCATAATCAGGACTAAGTATTATTTGCAGATGTCCCGGATTAATTTGATTTTAAGGAAAATAGGAAGGCACAAAAACTTAACAACTTTGGGGTGGTGGGATCATCTGAATTGCCCTAAATTTGAAAAGTCCAATGGGCTCCAGCAGCAGAGGTTTAGCAGAGAGCAGACAATTACAAAGTAGTTTAATCACACGGCTCTGAATTGTGGGAGAGAGGGATACACTGTTATCTACAAATTGCTTAAACCCCTTCCTACAGCAGCAGTTCATGAAATTTCATTTTCCTTTTCTTTTCCTTCTTCCATCAATTTCTTATGTTGCACTTTTTAAAGTCAGCTGAGGCCAGGTCATAATGTGTCACTAGCTTAATATGAAATTTAGAGTATTTTAATGTCACAACAAATTTTGGCCTTTCAGATTCCAAAGAAGATGCACCTGTTTATACCAAACCAGTCATTTTCATAGCTGCACTCCTTTTAGTGTATTATGCTATACTTCAGTTAATACCTTTAAAGTACAATCCAATTGTTCATAAAGCCTTTTAAAAAAATTGAAAAAATTGTTTCTTAGAGTTACAGTTCAGTCTAAGGAACAAACCCAGCTGCTGTTGGTGCCCCCTTGGTGCAGTTCTCAGGCTGACACTGTTCAGAGCTGCTACACTGCAGGCATTTTGGGGCAGTAATGAAATGCCTAAACCCTCTGACATAAGCAATAACCACGGAAAGCCCCAAAGGGCTGAAAGTAGAGTTGATTTAATCAAGGAGAAAGGTCTGCTTTGCAAAAATCCCGTGCTGAGCCCGAAGGTGATTTGTTCAGGGCACGCAACCCGGGATACTGGGACTGGGCTGAAGGCACAGCCCTGGCCCCCTGTTCCAGCTGTGACCTCAGGGAAAGGGAAAAATCCTCCTCACAACCAGAGAAAATCTCCACTTCAGCATGTTTGCGTGATTAGCTCAGGACCAAGACAAGAACATTAACCATGCATTAATTATTAAAACAAAAGTCACTTTTTTCAGAGTTGGAGTGATGATTCCAGAACAAGTTGGCCACCACTTCCACATGGAGCAGCACCTTTGGTTCAGTGTAGGAAGCCACACCCGTTCAGCTCCAAACAGGAACATGATTATTAAATATTTCCCCAAATCCCTCACCTTCCCTGCCAGACACGCTGTCCTGCTTTGCTGTATTTCTGTCTGTCACTGCTTGTCTTTTTCTTGCACTGGAGCTCCACCCTTCTTCTGTGTCTCTCTTCTTAAAACACAATAAAAAATCTCTCTTTTATAATCAGAAGATTTCCACATCATTTCGTATTTCCACATTATAACAAACCTGAGCATTACTCTCCTCCTTTTGGCATTGGTTGAGACATTCAGCTCCTTGCATCAAAAAACCTGATTGTGGGCAAACCCAGCCCAAGTCTCATCTCTGTGACAACCTAAATGTTATTAGTGCACCCTGACTAAATTTAGCAGCATAATTGTGGTACAGCAAGAATTCACCTTCAAGTCCAAAAATAAACTCCTTAGATTCATCTTATCCTTCTCTGTGACAGTGAAAAAATCACCTATATGCTCTTTTTGGGAGCTGCTCAGTGTTCAGCTGTGGGGAGCTGACAAGAGGCTTCCAATTGCAGACCAACAGTACTGCCAAGACCAGGATCTGCAGAATTGTTCAGCTTTTGACACGGAGGCATCCTTGCTGTCAGCTTTCATTTTTCACTGATCCATTAATCCTAAGAAATCCTATTAGAAATAATAGAAGGCACTGTGTTGCAAACTCCTGTTCTCTTATGCTCCAACATCCTCATCTCCACAACTGCCTAATTACATCATTTCATACCAAATTCTTTACAACCTTCCTGTGATAAGAATTCTCTGTTCCTCTATCAATGGAACTCCTGGATTTAACCAGTACTGAAGAGAATAGGTTCCCTTATGGCTTTGTAAGGAACGAGAAACACTGGTTTAAAGTTTCAGTGGAGTTTCAGCCATGGAGTTGCTCAAGTTGCAACCAGGAGTGTGGAGAGTGTTACTACCCTTAGTGCCAGGCAGATGGGATTGTTACAGCTGGTAAACGGCAAGACAGAAACCCAAAAGCTGCACCTACAAGGCTTAGTGGAATAAGCAGTCTTCCATCTGCTAAAAATGACTTTTCTAGAATTGAACCAATAAGATCTACCTTTACCTTTGTCTATATTTTAAACTCTCATTGTTTTTGTCTTTTCTTGGATATTTTTATTAGTTCTGCTGAGATATTTCTATAATCATAAAGAATATAATATAATATACTTTGTGTACCTGAATGGGAAAGGAGAGATACAGAGCTTCCTAAATCACATGTACATCTAAGGAACTCTCAATTCTGTAACATGAAAAAAACCCCAAACTCTAATTTTACAAGGGTTTCTCCAGTGATCCTCATTCAGCCTTGCAGTTTAAAACTTAGATTCATGAACAAATTAAAACCCTAACTCATACACCCAGGCTCCACCACATTAACTATTTTAAACACCTAGATACACAGTATTAAGAGTTTTCTCCTTCTCCTGTCTGAAAAAGGACCAATTCAACAAATCAGCCATACAAGGGGGAAACTTAAGCTTTTCAAAATGTGGTTCTTAGAGCAACATTATATTAAGCCAGACAACACTACAGACACAGTTTCTTAAAATATCCTCTGCAAGTCCACATGCAAAGATTTCCCCTGAAATCACAGGAATTCTGCTATGGCTTCAGACCAGCCTGAGAGCTGAACTTTTTAATGGCAGAAAAGTACTACAGGAGAATAAAAGCAAATGTGATTTCATTCATCTGAGCATCAAACCCACGGCCTCTGCGTGTCTGGGCGGGGTTTGATGGACAGGCACACACAGACCCTGAGATTTGGATCAGCTCATGTTATAAGGAGAAAGAATTAGATCCAGAAAAAAAACCTAGTCCTCCCTAGTGCTGCGGACTAAGCACAACATTTTGGGTGTTTTATAACACAGGGGAATTCATAATTAAACATCTCATAAGTAGGAGTATTAGTTGCTTAGAGGAAATGGGCTGCCATGGGAATCAACAAAGAACATCAACAGGAGATGCTGAGACGCCTCTTAAAATCCCCTGCCCCTTCTAGAAGCTAAATAATTTATTACAACAGAGTAATCAGTTTCAAAAAAGACTCAGAAGTTTGCCAGACTGTTTTTTCCAAGCAATAACAATGAAAGTATTGATTCCCTTTTATTAATAACTCAGGATAATTGCGGAGTGCAGAATATTCATCTCGGCTTCCAACAAGCACCCAGCTCTGGGCAGAGTGTACTGGACAATATTTGAGTAGTTCCCAGGTTTTGATACTGAATATTCTGCTGTTTTACTGATGGAATCTTCCTCCTTTTTGTATCACATTTGTGACTGATCCACAAGCTTCTGCATAACACAAACCAGCTGCAAATGGGTCAGACCAAAGCTGACACAGCTACTCACGTCAGCTTTTCCTGTTGATATGTCAATAGTAATAAACCAAACAATTTCAACTTTTTACAGTCACTTATTATCTAAAACAGTTTCAATAAAATTGATGTTGTTTAAATCATTGGCTTATTTAAAACAAATTTAACTAAGACTGTTAAATCTGCCTCTAAGTTATTTTAGCATTTTTTATAGTCCTTCCCTGACATCAGTGTCACTGATAGGCTCTTAACTGTATGGGTAATATTCTGAGACCACAAAGTTTTTAATTTTAGGTATTTCACTCCCTCTCTTTATCTTGAGTTCATCTTTTTGAGAACCTCATACAGCCCTCAAGAAATACTATAAAAGGCCACAGCTGTTTTCAAATACCAACTGTGTGTTTTAGAAGTCCAGCATATGGGTACGTGGAGGGTTTTCCTCATTTTTCTCTGCTCCTGCCCACCCATGGGTGTCACTATTCCACAGCTATCCCTGACACAGGTCACAGGTAGGCAGCCAGGATTTCTTTCACCCTTTTAACCAATCAACTCAACTAGAAAAGAAAATCACACTCCAAACCTCTGCTTCATTGCAAAGTGATAAAACTTTCCAGAGGATTACAGCCCCAGAGCCTATCATAACTCTTCCATTATTGCTGCTGGTATTTCATCCCATTGTTTTCCTCCTGGTAGGATGTACAATTCACAGCAGTGGGACTACTTTGAATGAGGCATCTATTCATAGCTGCAGAGTCTCCACAAAGCCAACGGTCATTTTTAGTCCTTTCTATGTCCTAGGTTTTTATTATCTATCTGTCTAGCTAACAAAAAGGGAAAAATTACATCGGGAAAGGAATAAACCCCAATGTTTTAGGATTTAAGCCACCATTAAGTAACAGAAATGAGAAGTCAATCTTCCATTTACGTGGAAAGCCCCCTCTTCCACATTCTCATAGCAGCACTTCTGAACCTGTCCCTAAAGCACAGCTTGCTCTTCTCAGCATCAGACACAGCTGATTACATATCAAAAGACACTTCCAAGGAGCCCTAAATTATGCCAGAATTTTTTACAGCCCATCTCTTCTCAACATCAAACACATGAATGTCACGGAGAGACCCACAGGTTTAAGACACTTAGTTTGAAAGGAAAAAAAACGAAAAATGGAGGTGGCCACACCTAAGATGAGGCAAGAGCTGGTTAATTCGGGCAGGAAAAGGATGAACTTCTAAGAACTTGCCCACATCTACGGAGGGCATTGTCTCACTGTTTGCCGGGCAATAGTGACATTGAGGGGGTGGTGTGGGGATTCAGATGTTGTTAAAGGTTTAATAGCTGTAGTAGCGCATCATGCTGGCTTATGTTTGTGACTCAAGAGAAAAACCTCACTCTGGGTCAGAAGCAGCCTTGCCAAACGTTGGTGCTGATCACCACTCACCCCTCCGGTGTGGGAGGTGAGTTCTCTAAACACGCAGTGGGATGAGGCTGCAATTCAGCCAGGAAACCCCTCTCCTGTTTTCTCAAGACTGAGGAACACAGCGTGTTTCCCAGCAGGTCTCCAGGGTGTTTCCTGAGATGCTCTCCAGGCGCCGTTTCCCTGGCGCAGCCCGCCTTGGACACGATGGACTGACAGCCGTGGACAGCCCTGCATCGTTCAGCTCTTCCAGAGCTTCAGAGAGTTCTGCACAACCCCGCAGGGCTCCTTCTTAGGAAGGAACTGACATCTGGGACATTTAAATGCCTTGCAAACATAACCCATAAACTTCCTCCTGACCCTACCTCCTGTATCTTTACAGAGGATGCTACAGCCAAAGGCTGTGGTGCACCCTGAGGTCCCTCCACCTCCGAGAGGAGCAGGGAGGACCCAGCTTTTCAAGCAGAATTCCATCACAAACTCCACCATTCCCTCTGGGCAGCGATTTCCAACCTGCCTTAAGCACAGCAGTGGAGTCTCCCTGGCTGTTCTATACATTGCATGCTCAGGCTATGCATGACTGATTAATATTTTTCCTTCTCCTCTCTGTTTAGGAGATGCAGCAGTGGGGGAAGGCAAGGAAATCTTGTTTTCACTAGAAGAAAATTATTTTAAGTTGTATCAAGGTTCAACCGCATAAATTTCATGTTATAAATATTTTTCACATGAGACTATGTCCTGCTCATTCCTGTTCTCATCTCAACTGAAAAGCAACAGCAGGCAGAGGGCCAAAGGGCTTCAAACCCCAAGTTTTACTGCGATGTGGTATCAGTTCTCTTAGGCCTATAAGAAAAAAAAAACATAGACTAACTTTCAGAATACATCATTCTCTCATTTATTTCTTTTTCCTCCATGGAAGAGCTCCCATGGACAAGCAGCTTAAAATAGGTACTTTAAGAAAGATGCATCTTGGAGTGAGTTTGTAGCTCCATAAATGAGCACAGATTTTCTTTTACCCTGATCATTAATGGCCAGGGTAGGGCTGATAACAATAAATACACAGCAATGCTCAGGAAGGCAGCAGGGACATTAAGAATTTCTATATGTGGAAAAAGAGTCATAAAAAGGGATTCTAAGTCCCAATACCAGAACTATAAAGAATGGACTTAATTTGCTTCAAAGGGATTTGTCGTCTAAATAAACCCTAAAACATCTAACTCTGTAGAGCTTCTAAATGGAATCGTGATCAGTAAATAATGTGGATAACCAGACCTCTGCTCAACCTTTTCTTTTTTTTACATATTTATACAGGATTTATTAGGGATTTTTTTAATTCAGAAAATTGCTCAACATCTTAAAAGAGTTTCAGAAATGGGCCCTCCTCCCCCCCAAAAAACCCCCAAACACTTTAGTATCAAATCGGAAGCATTTGCAAAAATAGTCATTCTCCTTATATTATCGATAAATTACAGAAGTATTGGCTTCCTGTTCTCATGAAATGCACAAAACCGTGCATGAATGAAAAGTCACGCCATAATTCCACACACTTCCAAACTCACCAGTATTAGCAAATACACTTGCTAATTTGGATATATCAACATGGAAAGTAATGATGAATTAATTGAACAGTGGGTTTAGGAACCCCTAGCTGTCCAGGCCTTGTGTTTTGTGTAAGTAATCTCATTTCTTACAAAAAAATACCTGCTAATACATGTAACTCACGTGGCACTCATGGAAACTCTGTAGCAGAACTCATCTGCTGTGATTTCCTGTACAGACCATGATTCATTCTGGACCAAAACCAACTGAAATACTTTCTGCTTTCGGTTAAAAGAGGTTTCTGGCACGAGATGTTAAAACTGATTAGCTTTACTGCATTTCTAACCCTTCTCTTCAAACCCAAAAGCCCTCAAAATGCAAGATGCCACCTACAAACTTGGTTAAACCTAATTAAAAAGTAAGACCATCGCCACTGACGTTCCAACAGCAAAGTTTATATTTCACTGAAGGTCTCAATGCTAAGAGTTGTGGCCTCCTTACACGGCACAATACTCACTACAGAATTAAACAAGGACTCAGCTACAGAGAGGTTATTGCATCCAGCCAAAAGCAAAAACACAAAACGCAATCATTTGGCAGGGAACATACTTCATTTGTACCTTATGGTACTGCATGTTATTAAAAATGTTTTAAGAACCATCTCCACCAGATTGCTTTTGAAAGCAAACTAAAGAGAAGCACCAAACCTTTACAGTTTTACACCCAGTCAACATTTAGGATCCCACACCCCCACACTTGTAAACTGAATATTCAGAACTCTTCCCTGGTTACAAGCCAATTTAAAACTTGGGACTGCGCTTCCCACTCCCAGGAGGAATTGGGGAGGGTAAGGAGCCATGAACCCCCCAAAATTTGGCTCTATCATTACTTGGTCAGTGAGAAATTTTGCAAGGGGACCTTCCAAACCTTGTGGCCATGTCACAGATAAGAAAACAACACATGGAGTTGCTGGAGATGAAGGTCCACAGAAGGAAAAAAACACCAAGAGACAGAGACCTACTGGCAGACCCATCTTTTTCTTGAATTGATTGCTGGTTTTGTTTATATTTATCCTTGCTAACACTGTCCTCACCACAAATAAACACATTCTATTACTCCAGCTTTCCACAGAAATATCCATGTGCAACCCAAATCTTCCAAGGTTTCATCTACTTATGATTAACCCCAACATTAGAAGAATTATTTAATTTTTCATGTAGAACTTTCTCGTTTTGTAGTTTCTCTGTCCCCTCGGATTACTTAAATAATACATTGTTTTATCTCTGTCAACATTTATGTTTTTTCTTAGTATCAAAGGAAGCCGAAATCCAGGGATTTCTAGGAGATTTTTGTTTTCATTCGAGCGCCTGTGCAGCCCCAGGTTTCAGCTGTAGCCCTGCTACTTTTACTTTCCACATTTGATTAATAAATAAATACAATATTTTTCCTGTTTGTAGTTGGCAGATCTCTTCTGAGATGTGCAGCCCTCCTGATGCAAAAAGGAAACAAAAGCACTGTAAGTTCACTGTAAACAAGCTCTGATTTTGGACTTGTGAGTTCTCTCGGGTTTTAGAACCGTAATTTAACCCTCTGGACTCAATACAATTTTGATGATTACATTACAACGAACTGGTAAAAACACCTATAAGTTGACACAGATACCCATCAGTCTTTAGAGTTTTCATTTCAATACATTCATTGTACTGTGTAAATATATTCAAGTGGAAAATTCTGGGTTTAGTAACAATGCAGCAACATATAAACCACTATTTAGAGATGTTTAAAAAGGACTCGAAATTTTTAAAATACAACTAATACAAATCAAATCGTATCTTCTTATATAATATAAGTCAAAAGCAAGTTCTTTTGCATCATTTATACCTTAGATATGCTCTGGATGCTTCTGGATTGGATCAAACAGCAAAAATGTCCAAGGAAGCATTTGGATTTGCCTTCTTTTGCACAGCATTAAAATTCATTGCAGCCTTTATTATTTGTCAATCACACTTAAAATATTATTTATAGCTCCTATAAGAAACTTTTCATGGCAAACTTACTTGGTAAGATCACTGTTCTCAGCTTTGATTTAGGGTTGGCAAACCTTGTCAAAATCCAGCATTCCTAATTTCATGTGAGTATCTATATTCTACAAGAGTTTCTCAATAAAATTGGTCTCATAATAATACTTAGTATAATAATATATGATCTAATAATAATTATTAATTCTTATTAATTATTAATAAATATACAATATATGGTATATTATATATTATATAATATATATTTATAGTTCATTCTGGCAACAGATCAATTCAATCCCTGCTGCAGAAAAGGCTGGATAATCTGGATATAGTTTCCTTTCACTGGAATTCTGTCTGTGTGGTGTTCTCCACGCTCTCAGTTTGCACTTGGGATTTCCAGCAGCAACTGGAGCGCGAGACATAAAATCCAGTCTGCAGTGGTAGAAATGAGCCGTGTAGCAAATTCGGTGTCGAAATCCACAGGTGAGAGGGTTTCAAGGGATTTGTGATTAAGCTGCTCCGACAGAGTCTTGGGCAACCTAGTGCAAGGTGAAATCCCGGCGGAGTTTGGCGCGGGGAACGGAACTGGCACAACTCTTGGATGAGCAAAGCTCCCACGGAGCCTCCTTGGTGAGCGATGGTGCAGTGTAAGGTTCCCGTTTCCATGAGTGCCCATCCCTTCTCCCACAGGAAGCTCTGGGGATGGACGTGAAGAGGAGCACCCCGAGCTATCTGTACTGGCTCTTCTGCCAGTTCGAGCTGATCACCTGCAGTTACCTGATGGAGCCCTGGGAGAAGGTGCTCTTCTACTCCTTCAACCTGGCCGTGGCCGGCCTGCTGCTCTACACCGCCTACGTCTGCCTGGCTTTCCACCTCAGCCTGGCCCTCCAGCTCCTCTGGAGCTTCCTGGGAAACCCTCGGGAAAACGCTCTTTCTGTGGTGAAGTAACACCATCACCCCGACTTCGGGGTCAGAGAAGGCTTTCCCTGAACTTCCCATTTCTGTCCAGCAGCAACAAACTCTGCTTCCCTCTCTCTCCGTGCTCTGCTCTGACTGCAAATTATTTTGCCAAGACAGCTCCAATCAAGCCCTGCTCTCACCGTTTGCTTCTTCGAGAGCTTTCAATTTTAACGACCCTCTGGAATTACAGAGCTGGGATTGGGACAGGAACAGCCCCCCTGCAGATTTTGTTATTCCAGGGAAAGCTGCTTGGACGTGGAGGGTGTTCATCTGGAGAAACGATACGGCGTGAATTCGTTCCTGCCTGCCAGAAGAGATGTGCACACAAAAGTCCTGCTCGAGTGGGAGCTGCTTCCCTGAGCTTGCTGGGTTTTAATGGAAT